>NIVC01003283.1:63693-106634 GCA_002269645.1 Macrostomum lignano
TTGCTAATTGGTTCAGCTGAATGGTAGTGTGGAAAGGCGCGGTTGGAGGTTTAAGCTGGGGGTAAGAGCAATAAATGAGTCTCAGCTTTAAAAGTACATGTTTCTGTTTAGCTTACTACTGAAGTGAAAGTAGCTTACACGCAAAGTGCTGAGTGGCTCATCTAGTTATTCTAGTGGCAAACTCCGGCCCGCCAATGTTTTTCTCTTCTCATCTCTCCCTCTCCATTCTCATCTATCTTATCTCCTATCCTCTCTCATTTCTCCTCTCTTATTTCTTTATCTGCCCTTGAAGTAAAAGAAGTTTTTCAACCACTGCACTAAAGACTAGCAGACAGGAACGAAACCCAACCAAAATTACAGCAGCTCCTTTGTATTTATTAATGTAAATCTAATTAATCTGTGTATTATAACAAATAATAACAAAGGTCGCCAAAGGCCTGGCCTTCCTCAACCGCGACTGCCGCCTGCTCCACGGTCGCGTCGTGCAGCCTCCGTGTTTGTCAATAGCGCCGGCGAATGGAAACTGTGGGCCTTTCAGCACACCGCGCCGCTGGGAATCCGTCTGGCGCGGTGGCTTCGGCTGGTGTTGAACTGCCTGACATTTACCTGCCTGGCGATGCGGACAGGCTGGTTAAGGCTGCCGACCGGGAGACCATCGACTCCTGGGGACTGGGCTGCTTCGTCTGGGAGGTTGGTTGCTTCATCTGTATTGGTGTATGCAAACTTGACTGGGGGTTCTGCCTGTTTCTCCTGTTTTGGGGATTCTTGTTGTAACAACAGATTCTTGTTATTTTGATGGGTGAGATTTTGAATGGATTCTTGTTATTGTGATGGGTGAGATTTTGAATGGATTCTTGTTACTGTGTAATGGGTGAGATTTTGAATGGATTCTTGTTATTGTGATGGGTGAGATTTTGAATGGATTCTTGTTACTGTGTAATGGGTGAGATTTTGAATGGATTCTTGTTATTGTGTAATGGGTGAGATTTTGAATGGATTCTTGTTATTGTGTAATGGGTGAGATTTTGAATGGATTCTTGTTATTGTGATGGGTGAGATTTTGAATAGATTTCATCGTAATTTTCATACCGTTTGTGGGAGAAAAGTGGGTTTTAGCCTAGCGGTCAGAGCGTCGGACTCACGACTTGAACGTCGGGGGTTCGATTCCCGATCCCACATGAACAATTTGTGTCCTTGAGCAAGACACTTAACTCTGCACTGCTTCAGTTCACTCAGCATTAGCTGGGGTAATTGGGGTCCAGTCCTTGGACTGAACAGCCGTACGCAGCCCTCAGATGCGCTCCATTGGGGCAGGTGTAATCAACTATTTTTTATTATTATTATTACTATTGTAGGAAAATGAAATGATTTCTCCAATTACTCAACCTGTCAACAGGTGTTCAACAGGCCGCTGACCTCGCGCCAGGATCTGCGCCAGTGGCCACGTGCCGCAGGCGCTGCAGCCGGCTTACGCGAGCTCATCCGCGACCGGGCGGCCCAGCGCTGCCCTGCGGCAGACTTTCTGCAGCGCTGCTCCAAGCCCGGCGGGTTTTCGATAATCCTTACACCAGGGCGCTGCTGCAGCTGGAGCAGCTGCACGTGCTGGCTGCGGAGGAGAAATCTCAGTTTCTTGGCCAGCTGGCGGAGCAGGTGAGATGCCCAGATTCTCTGGCTGACCCTGCTTTGCTGTTTTTATCGACTCTAGATTAACAGTATCACCTACCCAGGTCCTAGCATGCACCCCTACCATTCCAGATCTGCCCCTACCATCCCAGATCCGCCCTATCATTTCAGATCTGCCCTATCATTCCAGATCTGCCCTACCATCCTAGATCCGCCCCTATCATTTCAGATCCGCCCCTACCATTCCAGATCTTCCCCTACCATCCCAGATCTGCACCTACCATCCCAGATCCACCCCTACCATCCCAGATCCCCCCTTATTCCAGATCCGCCCCTATCATTCTTGATCCGCCCCTACCATTCCAGATCTTCCTCTACCATTCCAGATCTGCACCTACCATCCCAGATCCGCCCCTATCATCCCAGATCCGCCCCTACCATCCCAGATCCGCCCCTATCATCCCAGATCCGCCCTATCATTCCAGATCCGCCCCTACCATTCCAGATCTGCACCTACCATCCCAGATCCGCCCCTACCATCCCAGATTTGCCCCTATCATCCCAGATCCGCCCCTATCATTCCAGATCTGCCCCTACCATCCCAGATGCGCCCCTACCATCCCAGATCCGCCCTACCATCCCAGATATGCCCCTACCATCCCAGATTCGCCCCTACCATCTCAGATCCGCCCTACCATCCCAGATGCGCCCTACCATCCCAGATCCGCCCCTACCAATCTCAGATCCGCCCCTACCATCCCAGATGCGCCCCTACCATCTCAGATCCGCCCCTATCATCCCAGATCCGCCCCTACCATCCCAGATCCGCCCCTACCATCTCAGATCCGCTCCTATCATCCCAGATCCGCCCCTACCAATCTCAGATCCGCCCCTACCATCCCAGATCCGCCCTATCATCCCAGATCCGCCCCTACCATCCCAGATGCGCCCCTACCATCCCAGATCCGCCCCTACTAAATAAGGCAAGCTCACTCCCAATCGCAGCTGTCCAACTTCCAGACGACGTGGCCAAGCACAAGGTGCTGCCCCAGCTAGTCAATATTCTTCAATACGGCGGCGGCGGCTCGGAAGTTCTGCTGCCTCTGCTGCGCCTATCCCGCCTGTGCGACAAATCGGAGTTCGAGGGCCGCATCGTGCCCTGCCTGATTCGCCTGTTCTCCCTGCCCGAACGGGTCGCCCGAGTCCGCCTGCTTGAGCAGTTGCCGTCCTACATTGGCCACCTGCCCGACCGGGTGGTGAACGAGCAGATTCTGCAGCCGTTCTGCCAGGGATTCCACGACACCAGCCCAGTTGTTCGGGAGCACACTATCAGAGCCGCCGTTCACCTGGCCGAGAAGCTCAACGCTAAGAATCTCAACGAGGAATTGCCCAAGCATTTGACAAGGCTGCAGGTGAGCTTCTTTTGCAGTTTAGCGGCTCTTTTTTAGCTTTTCGTGTCATTAGGGAGTGTTCTTGCCATTCAAATTTCTTTCATTTCACCTTTCATTAAAAACCTTTAAATGCGTGTCTTCACCCTTCATCATCAGAGGCCTTACAAATGCCTGTCTTCACCCTTCATCATCAGAGGCCTTACAAATGCCTGTCTTCACCCTTCATCAGCAAAGGCCTTACAAATGCCTGTCTTCACCCTTCATCATCAGAGGCCTTACAAATGCCTGTCTTCACCCTTCATCATCAGAGGCCTTACAAATGCCTGTCTTCACCCTTCATCATCAGAGGCCTTACAAATGCCTGTCTTCACCCTTCATCATCAGAGGCCTTACAAATGCCTGTCTTCACCCTTCATCATCAGAGGCCTTACAAATGCCTGTCCTCACCCTTCATCATCAGAGGCCTTACAAATGCCTGTCTTCACCCTTCATCATCAAAGGCCTTACAAATGCCTGTCTTCACCCTTCATCATCAAAGGCCCTCAAATGCCTGTCTTCACCCTTCATCATCAGAGGCCCTCAAATGCCTGTCTTCACCCTTCATCAGCAAATGCCCTCAAATGTCTGTCTTCACCCTTCATCATCAGAGGCCTTACAAATGTCTGTCTTCACCCTTCATCAGCAAATGCCCTCAAATGCCTGTCTTCACCCTTCATCATCAGAGGCCTTAGAAATGCCTGACTTCACCCTTCATCATCAGAGGCCTTACAAATGCCTGTCTTCACCCTTCATCATCAAATGCCCTCAAATGCCTGACTTCACCCTTCATCATCAGAGGCCTTAGAAATGCCTGACTTCACCCTTCATCATCAGAGGCCTTACAAATGCCTGTCTTCACCCTTCATCATCAGAGGCCTTACAAATGCCTGTCTTCACCCTTCATCATCAGAGGCCTTACAAATGCCTGTCTTCACCCTTCATCATCAAAGGCCTTAGAAATGCCTGACTTCACCCTTCATCATCAGAGGCCTTAAAAATGCCTGTCTTCACCCTTCATCATCAGAGGCCTTACAAATGCCTGTCTTCACCCTTCATCATCAGAGGCCTTACAAATGCCTGTCTTCACCCTTCATCATCAAAGGCCTTAAAAATGCCTGTCTTCACCCTTCATCATCAGAGGCCTTACAAATGCCTGTCTTCACCCTTCATCATCAGAGGCCTTACAAATGCCTGTCTTCACCCTTCATCATCAGAGGCCTTACAAATGCCTGTCTTCACCCTTCATCATCAAAGGCCTTAAAAATGCCTGTCTTCACCCTTCATCATCAGAGGCCTTACAAATGCCTGTCTCACCCTTCATCATCAGAGGCCTTACAAATGCCTGTCTTCACCCTTCATCATCAGAGGCCTTACAAATGCCTGTCTTCACCCTTCATCATCAGAGGCCTTACAAATGCCTGTCTTCACCCTTCATCATCAGAGGCCTTACAAATGCCTGTCTTCACCCTTCATCATCAGAGGCCTTACAAATGCCTGTCTTCACCCTTCATCATCAGAGGCCCTCAAATGCCTGTCTTCACCCTTCATCAGCAAATGCCCTCAAATGTCTGTCTTCACCCTTCATCATCAGAGGCCTTACAAATGTCTGTCTTCACCCTTCATCAGCAAATGCCCTCAAATGCCTGTCTTCACCCTTCATCATCAGAGGCCTTAGAAATGCCTGACTTCACCCTTCATCATCAGAGGCCTTACAAATGCCTGTCTTCACCCTTCATCATCAAATGCCCTCAAATGCCTGACTTCACCCTTCATCATCAGAGGCCTTAGAAATGCCTGACTTCACCCTTCATCATCAGAGGCCTTACAAATGCCTGTCTTCACCCTTCATCATCAGAGGCCTTACAAATGCCTGTCTTCACCCTTCATCATCAGAGGCCTTACAAATGCCTGTCTTCACCCTTCATCATCAAAGGCCTTAGAAATGCCTGACTTCACCCTTCATCATCAGAGGCCTTAAAAATGCCTGTCTTCACCCTTCATCATCAGAGGCCTTACAAATGCCTGTCTTCACCCTTCATCATCAGAGGCCTTACAAATGCCTGTCTTCACCCTTCATCATCAAAGGGCTTAGAAATGCCTGACTTCACCCTTCATCATCAGAGGCCTTAAAAATGCCTGTCTTCACCCTTCATCATCAGAGGCCTTACAAATGCCTGTCTTCACCCTTCATCATCAGAGGCCTTACAAATGCCTGTCTTCACCCTTCATCATCAAAGGCCTTAAAAATGCCTGTCTTCACCCTTCATCATCAAAGGCCTTAAAAATGCCTGTCTTCACCCTTCATCATCAGAGGCCTTACAAATGCCTGTCTTCACCCTTCATCATCAGAGGCCTTACAAATGCCTGTCTTCACCCTTCATCATCAGAGGCCTTACAAATGCCTGTCTTCACCCTTCATCATCAAAGGCCTTAAAAATGCCTGTCTTCACCCTTCATCATCAGAGGCCTTACAAATGCCTGTCTCCACCCTTCATCATCAGAGGCCTTACAAATGCCTGTCTTCACCCTTCATCATCAGAGGCCTTACAAATGCCTGTCTTCACCCTTCATCATCAGAGGCCTTACAAATGCCTGTCTTCACCCTTCATCATCAGAGGCCTTACAAATGCCTGTCTTCACCCTTCATCATCAGAGGCCTTACAAATGCCTGTCTTCACCCTTCATCATCAGAGGCCTTACAAATGCCTGTCTTCACCCTTCATCATCAAATGCCCTCAAATGCCTGACTTCACCCTTCATCATCAGAGGCCTTAGAAATGCCTGACTTCACCCTTCATCATCAGAGGCCTTACAAATGCCTGTCTTCACCCTTCATCATCAGAGGCCTTACAAATGCCTGTCTTCACCCTTCATCATCAGAGGCCTTACAAATGCCTGTCTTCACCCTTCATCATCAAAGGCTTAGAAATGCCTGACTTCACCCTTCATCATCAGAGGCCTTAAAAATGCCTGTCTTCACCCTTCATCATCAGAGGCCTTACAAATGCCTGTCTTCACCCTTCATCATCAGAGGCCTTACAAATGCCTGTCTTCACCTTTCATCATCAAAGGCCTTAAAATGCCTGTCTTCACCCTTCATCATCAGAGGCCTTACAAATGCCTGTCTTCACCCTTCATCATCAGAGGCCTTACAAATGCCTGTCTTCACCCTTCATCATCAGAGGCCTTACAAATGCCTGTCTTCACCCTTCATCATCAGAGGCCTTACAAATGCCTGTCTTCACCCTTCATCATCAAAGGCCTTAAAAATGCCTGTCTTCACCCTTCATCATCAGAGGCCTTACAAATGCCTGTCTCCACCCTTCATCATCAGAGGCCTTACAAATGCCTGTCTTCACCCTTCATCATCAAAGGCCTTAAAAATGCCTGTCTTCACCCTTCATCATCAGAGGCCTTACAAATGCCTGTCTTCACCCTTCATCATCAGAGGCCTTACAAATGCCTGTCTTCACCTTCATCATCAGAGGCCTTACAAATGCCTGTCTTCACCCTTCATCATCAGAGGCCTTACAAATGCCTGTCTTCACCCTTCATCATCAAAGGCCTTACAAATGCCTGTCTTCACCCTTCATCATCAAAGGCCTTAAAAATGCCTGTCTTCACCCTTCATCATCAAAGGCCTTAAAAATGTCTGTCTTCACCCTTCATCATCAGAGGCCTTACAAATGCCTGTCTTCACCCTTCATCATCAAAGGCCTTACAAATGCCTGTCTTCACCCTTCATCATCAGAGGCCTTACAAATGCCTGTCTCCCCTGCAAATCAGGTCAAAGACGAGCAGGGCGGCGTGCGCGCCAACGCCACCGTGTGCCTGGGCAAGCTGGCTGGCCACATGGCCCCGGCAACGAGGCAGGGCCCCCTGCTGGCCCAGTTCCTCAAATGCCTGCGCGACCCGTTCCCGCCGGCGAGACAGGCCGCCCTGCTAGCCTGCGCGTCTACCCTGTCATTCTACACACTGCGGGACACCGCCTGCCGCCTGCTGCCGGCCCTCTGCCCGCTGACACTGGACCCGAGCAAAGAGGTTCGCGAGCACGCGTTCCAAGCTATTAACGCCTGTCTGCAACGCCTGCGCAAAGCGTCGGACAGTCCAGAGGAGGCAGCGGATCTCGAGAGTCAAGTGGCCGCCACTAGAGGCGCGGATTCCACTAGCAAGTCTTGGGCCAACTGGGCCGTGTCCGCTCTGTCAGCCAAGTTCTACAAGACCGCCCCGTCTGCGTCTGCTGCCGCCCCCGCTGCCGCTGTACCATCCGCTTCGGCACCTACTCCGGCATCTGCTACTGCCGAGCCTACTAACAGCAGTAGTATCAGCAAGCCATTGCCGCCTGTCGCTAATACAGCTTCCGCTGCCGCTGCTGCCAATGCGTCGGTAGTTGCGCCAGCCACCACCGACTGGAACGACGCCTGGAGCGACGCTGACGATGACGGTGATTGGGGCAGCATCGAGGAGGCTGGATCGTCGGCGATGGAGAAGCAATCGGCATCAGGGTTGGCTCCGAGCTCTTCTTCCTCCGCTGCTGCCAGCGCCTGGGACACCAACTGGGGCGACGAGGAGGACGACACCCAGAAGGAGCCGATCCAGTCGGCGGTGGAGCCGCCGCCAATTCGTGCGGCATTGTCGTCGGCTGCAAAATCCGGCGGCGGTGGACTCAAGCTTACTGGCGCTAAAAAGTTGGCGCCGAAATTGGCGCCTAGCGCCGGTAGCAATCTGGACGCCATCCTATCTGAAGAGATGGCCAGGCAACAGCTGGCACCGCAAAAGCAGCAGCAGCAGCAGCAACAGCCGATCCGAAATCCACAGAAGGAACAGAAGCACAGAAGGCAGCAGAAGAAACCAAGTGACGATGAGGATGATTGGGGAGCCTGGTAATGCTGGAAGCTGGTAGATGAATATGTGGGTAGGTAGTCAGACCAGTAGGCTGGTAGATGAATAGGTGAGAAAGTAGTTAGACCAGTAGGCTGGTAGATTAGTAGTATCAGTAGTAGTATAGTAGTATTAGTCATTAGAAGTATGTTGGTGGAAGAAGTATTAGTAGAATACCAGCAATCTACGCCCCCCGTTGGGGAGCAAACAAAGAATGTAATATTTTTTTAGATAAACTACACGTAGCTTCTAACCTCAGCCTTGGTATCTTAGCAATTCCCCCCAAGCCTTTATATCTCAGCAATTCCCCCAAGCCTTTATATCTCAGCAATTCCCCCAAGCCTTTATATCTTAGCAATTCCCCCAAGCCTTTATATCTCAGCAATTCCCCCCACGCAGCAGGCTCTGTACATTTGCATAATATCGGCACTCGCTCGTTATCATCATTTAATTGGTGTTCAGAGGCATAAATTCATTTTATCATGCTCATTACTTTGTCTAATCTAAATGATCTACTTTTTGTGCTAAAAAAAGCCAGTTGCCAAAAGATGAAAATAGATAGAAGACAAATCCTACTGCCTACTTGCGAGTAGTGTAGTAAAAATACGAGTATAATTTTGCAAATCTGTTATTCTGCTTTGTCGGTTAAACACTTGATTGCTTCCTTGTTTTGCCTTCTTCATATTATCCTGATTAATATTGATTGCAATTGCATTCAGACTGCCTCTTAAATGTTATGAGCGTATTCTTATTTCCTCTGATTTAGCTGTTTGCAATAAAAATAATAAAAAATAAGGTATATGTAATCGTAAAAATATTTCACTGCTTCTTTTGCAACCGAGGCTAACCTTTGCTTGTAAACTAATATCTGACATTTGGTCTTTTTATTCTATTTATTTCTAGTACGTTGGAATTTATCTAATCATCATGCTTCTATAAATATTCAGTTGCTAGGTCAGCCTTTCAGATCTTCAGTTGCTGGATCAGCCTCCCAGATCCTAAGTTGCTGGTCCACCGCCAGCCTCCCAGATCCTCAATTGCTGGACCAGCCTTTCAGATCCTCAGTTGCTGGACCAGCCTCCCAGATCCTCAGTTGCTGGACCAGCCTTTCAGATCCCCAGTTGCTGGACCAGCCTCCCAGATCCCCAGTTGCTGGACCAGCCTCACAGATGCTCAGTTGCTGGACCAGCCTTTCAGATCCCCAGTTGCTGGACCAGCCTTTCAGATCCCCAGTTGCTGGACCAGCCTCTCAGATGCTCAGTTGCTGGACCAGCCTCACAGATCCTCAGTTGCTGGACCAGCCTCACAGATCCTCAGTTGCTGGACCAGCCTCCCAGATCCTCAGTTGCTGGACCAGCCTTTCAGATCCCCAGTTGCTGGACCAGCCTCCCAGATCCCCAGTTGCTGGACCAGCCTCACAGATGCTCAGTTGCTGGACCAGCCTTTCAGATCCCCAGTTGCTGGACCAGCCTTTCAGATCCCCAGTTGCTGGACCAGCCTCTCAGATGCTCAGTTGCTGGACCAGCCTCACAGATGCTCAGTTGCTGGGCCAGCCTCACAGATGCTCAGTTGCTGGACCAGCCTCACAGATGCTCAGTTGCTGGACCAGCCTCACAGATGCTCAGTTGCTGGACCAGCCTCACAGATGCTCAGTTGCTGGACCAGCCTCACAGATGCTCAGTTGCTGGACCAGCCTCACAGATGCTCAGTTGTTGGGCCACTGCCAGCCTCCCAGATCCTCAGACTAAGCCGTTACTCCCTGTCCTAAGCCCTCCCTTCTGATTCTTGAGCGTCTGTACTGTTGAAAGACGCTTCGAAAGTGCAAGACGCTTTAAATCTTCTTGTTACAGCACAGGTGCGAGCTAAAATGAAATTTGAGAATCAATAAAAATCCAAGGAAGAATACGTTTAAAAACAAACTTGGAGGCAGTCAATTCTGCGAATGAAAAACCTTTCTTTTACAATTTTATTGAGTTATATAGTAAATCAGATAAAATAGTTTTCTTAGCGACCGAGGGAAAAAATTTGAGCAGCAGTTAATTGAATCTGCGTTAATTGAGAAATCAATTCAAATCAAAGCGTTAAAAAAACCAGGTTGGAAGCGGCCGAGGCAAACTTTTGGGTCAGATATTTGACCAGATCGGGCCATTACAATACAGTTTTCACGTGCATGCAAACATTTATGCAACTGCGGCGCTGTGAAAGAAGCGGACAAGCGACTGTGCTGAGGTGGAGACGGACAGCTGTTTGAAGGATTTGGGGGTATTTTAACGAGCTGGGGTATTTTGAGGAGATAAGGTACTTGGAGAAAGCTGGGGTATTTTTTAGGAGATAAGTTACTTGGAGAAAGCTGGGGTATTTTGAGGAGATAAGGTACTTGGAGAAAGCTGGGGTATTTTTGAGGAGATAAGGTACTTGGAGAAAGCTGGGGTATTTTTGAGGAGATAAGGTACTTGGAGAAAGCTGGGGTATTTTTGAGGAGATAAGGTACTTGGAGAAAGCTGGGGTATTTTTTAGGAGATAAGGTACTTGGAGACAGCTGGGGTATTTTGAGGAGATAAGGTACTTGGAGAAAGCTGGGGTATTTTGAGGAGATAAGGTACTTGGAGAAAGCTGGGGTATTTTGAGGAGATAAGGTACTTGGAGAAAGCTGGGGTATTTTGAGGAGATAAGGTACTTGGAGAAAGCTGGGGTATTTTGAGGAGATAAGGTACTTGGAGAAAGCTGGGGTATTTTGAGGAGATAAGGTACTTGGAGAAAGCTGGGGTATTTTGAGGAGATAACGTACTTGGAGAAAGCTGGGGTATTTTGAGGAGATAAGGTACTTGGAGAAAGCTGGGGTATTTTGAGGAGATAAGGTACTTGGAGAAAGCTGGGGTATTTTGAGGAGATAAGGTACTTGGAGAAAGCTGGGGTATTTTGAGGAGATAAGTTACTTGGAGAAAGCTGGGGCATTTTGACGATCTGGTGTATATGGACGAGTTGCGGTATTTGGAGGGGTATTCTGGGGAGCTGGGCACAGCAATAATCAGAGCCAATAGACATGTACGGTACACAGCAATCATCGGCTCCCGCCAGTCGCAGGGAAATGCAGAGGTGCTCAAACGCGCGCACAGCGCGCAAAGCAGACAAAATTAGTCCAAGGTTTGTAACTCTGGCTAGAAAAAGCAGTTGGATTGGTGGGTGATAGATAAATGTATGGGGATTGCTGCAGCTACAGGCAAAATTACTTGTTTATCACAGTCTAAAATGGCTACTGAAAATCTAAACCGAAATTCTAAACAAAACTTTAAAAGATAAATAATAGAACTACTTATACTGTAATTTTGCTTCTCAAATCAGTGGATCAATCACAGAAAGTTATAAAAATAGTTGAAAAATTCACCCATTGAGGAATAACGGAAAGCTCGTTGCAGATAATAGACTTTTAGAAATAGAAACCATCTTCAATTCTGTTACCTTCACTCTCTCCTGCTCAGGCTTCCGTTTGACAAATTTGACAATGAAGGCTGCGCATTTTATGTCCAGAAATGTGCCAGAGTTTTCCATCATTCTCTCCTTGCGCTCTGATGTGCCAGCGGCCCAGGCTCGATTCCAAGTGCAGTCACATTAATCTGGGGCTAAATTGGAATCTCGGCTTGGCTCTGCTAGTGCAACTAACGCCCTTAAGGGCCAACCCCCAAGGCACAGTGAAGTGTACATGCCGAACGATAAATAAAAATAGGACCTGTGTGAGTGTGTGCCTGTGCGTATGACTGCGTACGTATCCGCGCGCTTGTGTGCCTGCTCAGGGGAGTCGGTGGAATTGGCAACAATGCCTCTCGCCTGTTGTGCGACAATGTCGCTTGAAGTGCGCCAGAGTGCACACAGCCCCCTTGTATCTACGATCTAGTATAAAAAATCAGCTTAGGAGAGTTCGTCTACTGATAAAAGTAGAAAGTGTAGAATGTGGTGCTAAAAGTTTGCACGGCGAGCTAAGAGTTTTCGCCATGCTGGACAGTGCAAAGATTTAATAGATTTCTGTTCTCTATAAACCCTATAGCTGGCTGAGAATGACTGACTGGGGCTGTAACAGAGACCTAAGCAAGCCCCCCCATGTACACACACGTCATTAGGCTAGGCTACTCGTAGAAGTCCCTGTCCTGGTCGTCCTCCACGACGGTGGACACGGTCTTGCCGGTGGTGGCCCGGCTGCCGCCTAACGAGCTGCTGCCGCCGCCGCCGCCCCTCGAGCTGCCGTAGCCGCTGCTGTCCCGATGCTGCGGCTGCTCGCCCGCCACGCCAGTCATCAGCGGCAGTCCTCCAGTGCCGTCCTCAGCGGCTGACGGAGCTCCGCGAGCTGGCGCGTCTCCTTCGCCAAGCCAGGAGGCGTCGGCTGTGTGCGATTGGAAAGTGCAGGATTTGCATTTCACAGACCCTGCATCTCACAGACCCTGCATTTCACAGACCCTGCATTTCACGGACCCTGCATTTCACAGACCCTGCATTTCACAGACCCTGCATTTCACAGACCCTGCATTTCACAGACCCTGCATTTCACAGACCCTGCATTTCACAGACCCTGCATTTCACAGACCCTGCATTTCACAGACCCTGCATTTCACAGACCCTGCATTTCACAGACCCTGCATTTCACAGACCCTGCAGTTCACAGACCCTGCAGTTCACAGACCCTGCATTTCACAGACCCTGCATTTCACAGACCCTGCATTTCACAGACCCTGCAGTTCACAGACCCTGCATTTCACGGACCCTGCATTTCACGGACCCTGCATTTCACAGACCCTGCAGTTCACAGACCCTGCATTTCACGGACCCCACTCACAGTCAGAGTCGCCTCCGCCTTCGTCTTTCTCGATGTTCAGCTCGGCTTCCATTTGCTCTTCCTCTTTCAGTCGGCGCGCCCTCTCTCGCGCCGCTTTGGCGCGCTCCTCGCGCTGCCTCTGCCGCTCCTGAACTGCGGCCAGTTTGGCCAGGCGTTTCTGCTCGGCCACCGCCTGCTTCTGCTGCAGCTTCTCCGCCTCCGGGTTCGGCGCCGCCGCTGCCGCCGCTTCTCCAGCCCCGCTGGCGGCTTCCTGTTGGCCTGAGAACTCCTGCGCCTTCAGCATCTCGCGGCGCGCCTTCGACTGCTTGGTGACGCTCGAGTTGCGGCGCTTTTCCAGCATCTGCGGGAGTTGGCAGGGCGGAGGAGCGGCACTTTTGAGGATTATCAACTGGGGAATGTGGAGGGGGCGGATTATCAACTGGGGAATGGGGAGGGGGCGGATTATCAACTGGGGAATGTGGAGGGGGCGGATTATCAACTGGGGAATGAGGAGGGGGCGGATTATCGACTGGGGAATGGGGAGGGGGCGGATTATTGACTGGGGAATGGGGAGGGGGCGGATTATCGACTGGGGAATGGGGAGGGGGCGGATTATCAACTGGGGAATGGGGAGAACGCGGATTATCAACTGGGGAATGGGGAGGGGGCGGATTATCAACTGGGGAATCATACATGCGCAACCTCCAAAATTCGGTCGGCCTTGCGACTTAGTTTTAACAAAAATGCGACGAAGTTTTTGGCCAAAAATGCGACTTACATGTAAAAAAAACAACGAAAAATTAACGCAACTTTGGGTAAACGGCAAGAGTAACTATGACTGTCTTATTCAGTCAAAATGCCTCGTCAGCTACTTAGTACTAATACTAAGTAGTGGGCATTTTCGGGTGGGCATTTTTGCGACTTCCCTGGTTGGCCGCCAAATCGGTCGGCCGGATCGGCCGACTCGGCCGACTGTTGCGCATGTATGTGGGGAATGGGGAGGGGGCGGATTATCAACTGGGGAATGGGGAGGGGGCGGATTATCAACTGGGGAATGGGGAAGGGTGGCTTAACGTGGGGATCTCCTGAGAGTTCGTTAGCCTCACCCGCTCCCGTTTCTCCTCGGCTTTTCTCAGCTTCTGAGCCAGCTGCTCCGGACTGATGGACGGCGCATTCTCCAGCGGCTCCAAATGCTGCGGATTCGAGGGGGGCATCAAATGCGGTGCTTGAAATTCTTGAAAAAATTTCTTTTTGAGGATTTTCAATGTCATCGAAGAGCAGCCGACAAAAAGCTCACCCTCAGTCTGGGCGGCAACGGTTTCCGCAAAATTTTGTCGATGTCGGCCGTGGAGGCGGCGCCCGCCGCGGCTCCGTTGGCATCGCCGCCCGAACCAACCGGAATGTTGAAAGCGACTCCGCCTTTGCCAGTTTTCTCGTCTGCGATGTGGGAGGGATCGGTTTGAGCGGCCTGTCTGTCTGTCTGTCTGTCTGTCTGTCTGTCGGTCTGTCTGTCTGTCTGTCTGTCTGTCTGTCTGTCTGTCTGTCTGTCTGTCTGTCTGTCTGTCTGTGTGTCTGTCTGTCTGTCTGTCTGTCTGTCTGTCTGTCTGTCTGTCTGTCTGTCTGTCTGTCTGTCTGTCTGTCTGTCTGTCTGTCTGTCTGTCTGTCTGTCTGTCTGTCTGTCTGTCTTAGTGTCTGTCTGTCTTAGTGTCTGTCTGTCTTAGTGTCTGTCTTAGTGTCTGTCTGTCTTAGTGTCTGTCTGTCTTAGTGTCTGTCTTAGTGTCTGTCTGTCTGTCTGTCTGTCTGTCTGTCTGTCTGTCTTAGTGTCTGTCTGTCTGTCTGTCTTAGTGTCTGTCTGTCTGTCTGTCTGTCTGTCTGTCTGTCTGTCTGTCTGTCTGTCTGTCTGTCTGTCTGTGTGTCTGTCTGTCTGTCTGTCTGTCCTAGTGTCTGTCCTAGTGTCTGTCTTAGTGTCTGTCTGTCTGTCTGTCTGTCTGTGTGTCTGTCTGTCTGTTTGTCTGTCCTAGTGTCTGTCCTAGTGTCTGTCTTAGTGTCTGTCTGTCTGTCTGTCTGTCTGTCTGTCTGTCTGTCTGTCTGTCTGTCTGTCTGTCTGTCTGTCTGTCTGTCTGTCTGTCTGTCTGTCTGTCTGTCTGTCTGTCTGTCTGTCTGTCTTAGTGTCTGTCTGTCTGTCTGTCTGTCTGTCTGTCTGTCTGTCTGTCTGTCTGTCTGTCTGTGTGTCTGTCTGTGTGTCTGTCTGTCTGTCTGTCTGTCTGTCTTAGTGTCTGTCTGTCTTAGTGTCTGTCTTAGTGTCTGTCTGTCTTAGTGTCTGTCTGTCTTAGTGTCTGTCTTAGTGTCTGTCTGTCTGTCTGTCTGTCTGTCTGTCTGTCTGTCTGTCTGTCCTAGTGTCTGTCTGTCTGTCTGTCCTAGTGTCTGTCCTAGTGTCTGTCTTAGTGTCTGTCTTAGTGTCTGTCTTAGTGTCTGTCTTAGTGTCTGTCTGTCTGTCTGTCTGTCTGTCTGTCTGTCTGTCTGTGTGTCTGTCTGTCTGTCTGTCTTCTCGGCTCACCTTCCACAGCTGCTGTGTGATTTTGCTGCTTCTGCTCAGACTTTATTGGCGGTAATTTTGTTGGCTGGTGCGCCAGTGCAAAGCCGTTGCCGGCCGGCACAGCCGGCTTGGACTCAACAGAAGCTTTCAGGCCGCCGTTGCTCCTCGGCTGCACCTGGATTGGCTGGCCAGCGGCGGAGGCCGAGGCGGCTGTAGAAGATCCGCAGCCCATTGTTGTTGAGGAACTTTTGTGCTTAGCAGTCAACAGTAACTGTTGAAGAGGTTTAAGTAATTATTGCCGCGCTGAAAAAAGGATTGTTCTAGTTAAAAATATTTGCATAGAATTCTTAGGAAATAAAAATTTTTTTTCGCAGTGTTGACTGGAAATCAATAGATTATCAAATGGCAAATTAGTCAGTTTAAACGTGAATTAAAAATGCACGAATATATATATATATAAATATGATATTTCATATTTAACTTACATTTACTCGTATAATACCTTATAAATATTTACCTTACGCTGGTAAATTTACATGTACAAGGCTAACTAACAGAGATGGAATTATGACGAGAAAAGGAATTCTATTACCTTTAGCATAAATATTTCTGGGCTTTCAAATATAACTTAATTATCTGACAAAAATTAATATAGCAGGTGTAAAATACAGGTAATAATATTAATGGAACAGTGTTACAAGGCATCTATATAAACACTGAACAATATAATCCAATCAAAAAGTAAAATTTTAAAGGCTAAGGAATCTAATTTTTTGATAAAATTAAGAACCTCTGGATCAATTATTGTGCCTTGAGTAGCCTAAATATATAGGCTACTCAAAAATCTTCTAAATCTTTTGAGTTTTAAATTCTAAATTCATAAAAATTAATTGCAACATGAGGCTGGCTGTTGAGTTGATTGACAACAACACTATTACGAAAGCATTTAATAGTAATATTGTCATTTTCAGAACACTCATTTAGCCATAAGAGTAAGAAAAGGTGAAACTGTAACACATTGCAATAACTCCAACAACGAGAGAGGACTCTGTGTTTGCTTACTTTTGTTTTTCATTGTAAATTTTTAAGTATTTAATTTTAAGACGATGCGTGATATTCTCTCTCAAATTTTTTTAAATATAACATTTAGGTTAAGAAGCCGAAGCCAAGGTAATCCAGTTCACGAGTTCAATCCTTTCCAAAAATCTATCAGAGTTCTGCGTTACTTACAAATAATTTCAATAAAATCCTAAGTTGAATCCGTGCGCATTTTTGTTTACCCTGATTGTCCTAGAGAGCAAGCAGTATATTAAATTTCGTGATAAACGACTTTGAAGGAATTACTTTCACTGTAAAATTCAATAACTTGTATTTTTTGCCAGAAAATTGGCCTCTAAAAATAGCAGTCTTTAGGTTTTACAGCTGTACGTGCTGTTATACATGGCGGAGCGCATGGCAAGTTTATTTTTACGCGTAGATCCCTCAAAAGAGTAAATTGTAAGAGTACGTCAGAGTTAATCATGCAAGGTAAATTTAGGCCATTGATCCTCGCAGCACTGTAGCGGCACAAGGACGACTAATTATTTATCGTCTTTCTTACTTACGTTAAGTCCGGTAAGTTAGTTGGTTAGTAAGTAGTCCTAAAGCGGCCAGAATCCGGCATCGGATGGTACCGCAGATATCCCACGTACTGGTGCAGCCGGTACATGCTATATAGCTTGCTATTAGCTGCATACTAGGACCGATCTGCAGCTCTGGCCAAACTGATCGCCTTCAGCGGAGCGAGGTTGAACTTGAAGTTATTTTCTGATGTCTCGCACACAGTCGAACAATATTGCGGATGAATCGCTTAGTTCTTAAGACGCCTTAGTGTATAGCTGTTCACGTCGGTCGAGTACATGTAAGGCCGGGAAGCGAGGAAGTTGCCGAATTGTTTCAACCCCTTCCAATGGCTACGAGCGTAAAATGCATAATTCAGTGTGAAAATGGATGATAATAAAAATAATTAATCCATATAATCATTCCAATGGCTAAATAATCAGAGCAATGTTATTAAGACACTCGATGCATCCTAAACCTGCTGCAGTTTATTCACTTCCATGGTTTAAGCATGCAGAACATCGATCGGGGTGCTTTCACAACGTACGTCGAAAACTCGAATAGCAGCTACTTTTACATCTGCAGTTCGAAACTTCGTAAGCTCGAAATTTTACAACTCCGAAAACTGAATACGCTCGTATAGCAACAAACCATGCAGTTTTCGGTGAAATTTTACTCAACAACATTACTTATCATTACTTAATTTTATCAACAAGCTAACAAGAAACTGACAGTGAGCTCTGCATTGGAGTGTGATGTACGGACTGGTGTAATAGACATGCTTTTTTACATGCCAGGATCATTTCAGGAAAATCACATTTGATTGTGATGTACATGTAACCTGGGGAATGATAACTCAGAGCTATGGCCCGAGGTACTGATGCCAGGGTAGAAGGGGATCAGACCTCACCCTCCCCAGGGGCACCCACCCTAGATGGAGAACTGGTGGCTTGGGTTGTGGTCCGATAGCAAGGTCCGACTGTTCTAATCCCAACTACGGCCCATGAGTTTTGAAGATAGGGACTGCTTAAAGTACATGTAGTTCTGCCATCACCCCTAATAATAATTACATTACAGAATAATAATTACATTAATACATCTGAAATCTCCTTACGATCTGCCAGCAGCTTCAGTTTTGTATCCCTGCAGTCCTAGCCTTCTCACTAGCCTGTATGCTTAAAAGATTAATAAATTAAAGCAGGATAACTGGGTTATGATTTTCATCTGATAGTTAAGTAGCTCAGCTGCAGATACTACAATACTACTCGAGAATGAATGATTGAATTGTTGCAAAGCGGGATCGGGATCCCGATGGTCAATCCCGGGATTTTCGAATCTCGGACAAGTGTGATCCCGGGATTTAGGCCTAATCCCGAGATCCCGGGATTGTATTCACTATAGGTAGATTGTGTATATGGTTTTGGAAGTAGACAATGATTAATTTTTCACAAGTGGCGAAGTGGCGAAGCCAACCATTGCATGAAATTAGACACAACTAACCATTGCATGAAATTAGACACAACTAACCATTGCATGAAATTAGACACAACTAACCATTGCATGAAATTAGACACAACTAACCATTGCATGAAATTAGACACAACTAACCATTGCATGAATTAGACACAACTAACCATTGCATGAATTAGACACAACTAAACCATTGCATGAAATTAGACACAACTAACCATTGCATGAAATTAGACACAACTAACCATTGCATGAATTAGACACAACTAACCATTGCATGAATTAGACACAACTAAACCATTGCATGAAATTAGACACAACTAACCATTGCATGAAATTAGACACAACTAACCATTGCATGAAATTAGACACAACTAACCATTGCATGAATTAGACACAACTAACCATTGCATGAATTAGACACAACTAAACCATTGCATGAAATTAGACACAACTAACCATTGCATGAAATTAGACACAACTAACCATTGCATGAAATTAGACACAACTAACCATTGCATGAAACGACTCTAACCAATAAGCGGTCTTGTGCCATTGTAACATGATTTAAATGTGTAAAAGCGTGCTTAAATGGCTCGTGATCGCGTATTGGCTATAGAGTCATTTAACGCACGAGATATATATGTTGTGATTACAATGCTGGTTCTTCTTGCTATGTTATGGCCACATACGAGTATGGCCACATGTCTATGGCCACTCGTACGCTCTACCTATTCGCCTTATCTATTTGATCCCAAGTGTTAAAACTTGTGGAGATTATCAGTAGCTTATATCTCCTACCATAGACAGCGGAATTCTTCTTTTGGTATCGGTGCATTATAACATCTATATCCGTTGATCTCCGCTCCCTGTACAGATCCATCGCGGCTCACAGGCCGTGAATCCCATTAAAATATTGCACTTAAATTCAGAGATACTCTATGGCACAAACTCCAAAGAACTGAACCTCCTCGTTTCAGTGTATTATATATTTAAAACCACTTCGCGCCCAAGCTTGGTTCTGTAAGATGGCTTAAAAGCCCAAAGGCCTGCAGAGCAGTCCATAGACAAATTTGTCTTTTTTGCTGAATCGAGTGCACACCCTAGAAGCCCAGAAGTAAAGTATATTGTAGTGTTACTCCTTCTCGGGTTCTTTAAGATGTTCCTAGCAAATAGAACCCGCTGCTCCTGAAGAAGCTAGATAGCACCGCAGTACTACCTATCGATTTGCCTGAAAATGAACCTAAAACGTTAGCCGTGACTTGGTAGGGTTGCTGCCACCTTGGTGTGCGGACTCGACGCGTCGGCAGAGTTGTCTATCCGTCACCTGAAAGAAAAATAACAAAGTCGCTCGGAGCAAAGCCAAATCTGAAAAATGTCTCGACAGTCGATCGTCTTAGTAGAATGCTGCTCGAACCTGAAAACCTGAAAACCTGAAATGAGAGAGAAGAGCTCGGAGGCAGAGGCAGCTCCAATCGAGGAAGCTCCCGAACGCGGCTCACGATCTGGAGAAAATGGCTCGCAGATGCTCCGTATTTATAGCCGAGCGGACCCCCAAAAGTCACGTGAGTTTCATGCGGTGAGCGCGTGAAACTTCCTTATTTGGTTACTAAAATCATGCGAGCGACGCGTGATTCAAGGCCAACTTCCAAATAAGGCAACCCTGCACGCAGCAGTGGCGTGACTCAAGGTCAGTGGCCACGCTCCAGCTAAGAAGACAGTATTTTGCTGCAGCCAATGTCCCGGAAATCCTGGTCTCTGTCCAGATCCATGCTAATTCATCCACGCTTTAATTCCCCTTTAACATTTCCCATTTGAGTGAAAACACAATGGAAATGCATAATGGACGTCTTTAAATCAGTCATGGCCTGCACAGCAGGCCATACTGGGCACTTGCTTTAGTGATTGGGATATGGTTTTTGATGCCATAGACATTTTTCAATCTCTGGGTTTCTGGGCCGTTTCGGTATGGCCTGCAGTGCAGGCCTTTGGCTTCCAAATGGTTAAGCACTCAAAACCACAGATTTATACCTAAGGTATATTAATACCCATGCTGCAAGAATGAAAACGAGAAGTTGGGGTGTGAGGGGCGAGCCCCCCACATTCCAACCATAGACATTTCCACTTCAATGTAGGCTTAAATGTACGGTATTAAAGGGATGAATTAAGTCGCAGGCAAAAAGGTCATATAGAATCTGTGCTCAAAACCGACTATTCAACTCCTCAGTTGAGCACGCTTTTGACGTTTAATGCACGCTTTTTCATATTTGAATTGTGTTACAATGGACGTTTCGGGCACGCTTTTCTCCGCCAATGCGTTGTCTAATTATATTTGATGGTTGGACTGCGTCAACAAACGCTCGAATGGCGCTATTTGATCAATCTGTCATCAAGCAAGCAAATGCAAATGCATGCATTATATTTTCATGGCTAGTCAGGCTGCTTCAATTCAGTCTAGTCAGCCTTGTTTTTGTAAGGGACTTTAACTCAAACAACTTCGCTACTCGGACCGGAAAAACGTGACAACTTATTGCCCTATAAATTTGCAGACCTCGTCTCCGACTCTGGTGACTTTCGCCGACGACGATTCACATACTCGACGACTCGCTCAATAGCAACCATGAAGTGGCAGCTCGCTCTCGGATTTTTGCTGTGCGCAGCCCTGGCTGCCCAGGCCGCAAACTCCGGCAATCGTGAACAAGCTCAGGAGCACGAAAAGGAGCACGAGGAGAAGAGGGAGCTCGAGAAGGAGCGCGAAAAGGCGCACGAGGAGAAGAGGGAGCTCGAGAAGGAGCACGAAAAGGAGCGCGAGGAGCGCGAGGAACTCGAGAAGGAGCGCGAAAAGCAAGACGACGAGCACGAGGAGGTCGACCAGGAGCGCGAAGAGCTCGAAAAGGAGCGCGAAAAGGCGCACGAGGAGAAGAGGGAGCTCGAGAAGGAGCGTGAAAAGGAGCACGAGGAGCGCGAGGAGCTCGACAAGGAGCGCGAAAAGCAAGACGAGGAGCGTGAGGAGCTCGACAAGGAGCGCGAAAAGCAGGACGAGGAGCGCGAAGAACTCGACAAGGAGCGCGAAAAGGAGCACAAGGAGCGCGAAGAGGAGGACGAAGAAGAGCACAAGGACCACAAAGAAAAGCACAAAGAGCACGAGGAGCACGAGGAGCACGAGGAGCACGAGGAGCACGAGGAGCACGAGAAGCACAAGGTGAAGAAGGAGCTCGAGAAGGCTGAGGAGGAGCACGAGAAGCACAAGGTGAAGAAGGAGCTCGAGAAGGCTGAGAAGGAGCACGAGAAGCACAAGTTGAAGAAGGTGCTCGAGAAGGCTGAGGAGGAGCACGAGAAGCACAAGGTGAAGAAGGAGCTCGAGAAGGCTGAGAAGGAGCACGAGAAGCACAAGTTGAAGAAGGTGCTCGAGAAGGCTGAGGAGGAGCACGAGAAGCACAAGGTGAAGAAGGAGCTCGAGAAGGCTGAGAAGGAGCACGAGAAGCACAAGTTGAAGAAGGTGCTCGAGAAGGCTGAGGAGGAGCACAAGGAGCGCAAGGAGCAGAGGGAGCTCGAGAAGGCCGAGAAGGCCGAGAAGGCCGAGAAGGAGCACAAGGAGCGCAAGGAGCAGAGGGAGCTCGAGAAGGCCGAGAAGGCCGAGAAGGCCGAGAAGGAGCACAAGGAGCGCAAGGAGCAGAGGGAGCTCGAGAAGGCCGAGAAGGAGCACGAGGAGCACAAGGAGGAGGTAGAAAAGCGCGATGCTATGCTGGAGGCTCTGGCCAACCTGGACAGTTTCAACATGCTGGAGGAGAGGGCCGAGAACCTCAACTAGAATTTCATCAATTTTGGGGTTGGTTAGATCGGTCTGCAGTGCAGCTGAGACAGAACGAGCGAAATCGCTCCATTGAAGATTGAGGACCGGCCGTACACCGAAAGCCAACTGTTTGTAACTCTGTTTCCCACATTCATTGCTGAGTGACTTACAAATACTTGAGTGTTCTCGTTTGAAACTACAACAACTTTGATTTCCTGATCAGTTAACACCAAATAAAATACTAAAGTGCCCTTAATCTATCGAGTTTGGTTATTCTTCATTTAGAAATTTTGAATTCAGAATTAAAAAGCACAGATTGTAGCTATATAAAATTAAATATGATGACTTATAGTAGCACGAAGGTGCCTGAAGTTGAGTCAGAACATTGGGTCATGGGTCAAGACTAAATCAATTTAAATTACATTACAGACACGTACCACCGGAAATCACCTGAACTAGACGCTCTACATGCATATGGTCCATAGCATATAGATCTCTGGATTAGAGTAGGAACCCCTACACTTGCAAATCGATAAAACTTCTCGTTTGTTGATGAAAACTTTCAGCTCGAACAAGGCGCACACTTAATTGTCCATTGCACTAGGCTTCATTACATTGTGAGCTCGATACATATTGTAGACACTAAAAATGGTCTGTGACCAGCATAGTTACAGAGAATACTAAATAATTTTCTTGGGCTGCCTTTCGTTCTGTGAGGGCAGTCCTGCAGTCCAAGGCTGTCAGAAAACCGTCCTGCTGTACAACGCTGAGACCTGGATAGCTGACGTGCTCGCTCGAGCAACAAGTAGGCGCGGCTCGACGCCTTCAAGCTCGACGACGAGCGGGTCTCCAATGCGACACTGAATAGCGGCGCCGGCCTGATTCATCGAAGCGACCTGTTGAGCCGTCGGCGACTCCAGCTGGCAGGCCACATCATCCGCGCCGAGTCGTGGTGCTCACAGCCGGTGGCACCCTACCGGCGGGGGCAGGCGCGCACTCGGCGTTTCGTCGATTGCCTGCTGGCTGACGCTGGCGCCCTTCTTCGGTCAGCGGCGTAGGCTTCGTTCGCGGGCTGGCCCAGAAGCGCGCCCTAGCTGTGACGCTGACTTCCAAAGACCCTGACAGCGTATTTTGTTGTTTGGGTTGTAAATACCAGCGTATTTAAATACTCAAATATAATCGTTTTCTGTTGGAGCATCATAATTCCTACAGCTTAATCCAGATTTCAACAATTTCTTCCAGATGTTTTACTAGCTCGGTAAGTCAAATTTTAAGCACCAGAAAGAAGCGTACTAGATTTTAATGCCTAGATGAGTTCAAAGACGGGACATTCCCGCGGTCCATCGCCTGAGCTTGCACGTGAGCTAAATTTGAGTCGGACCTTGCTTCTCAGTAAATAGCGTGAGTAATTAATTGGCTTGTTAGCTGACAGGCTGGACAATCAAATTCAAGCGCCGCTCGATTTTTCTCAGCGCAAGTGTATTCAATTTACTGCACTCTCCCATCTGATTGTTTGCCAAGATGCGAGCCGTGGAGTGCTAGAGCAGATGGGAGTTCTCGGACTCCATAATGTGTGCGTGCGTTCTTGAGTAAGCTGGAAAGCATGGAAAAAGCATTAGCAAGGCAACGTCTCTTACTGTTGAATCTGCCAGCGCCATCCCTCACCCACCCCTCCCTCACCCGCCCTCTCTCACCCGCCTCTCCCTCGACCGCCCCTCCCTAACCCG
This sequence comes from Macrostomum lignano, assembly GCA_002269645.1. Lineage (NCBI taxonomy): Eukaryota > Metazoa > Platyhelminthes > Macrostomidae > Macrostomum > Macrostomum lignano. Next base: position 87,557 of record NIVC01003283.1, read on the forward strand.
CCCCTCCCTCACCCGCCCCTCCCTAACCCGCCCCTCCCTTATCCGCCCCTCCCTGATCCGCCTTTCCCTCATCCGCTCCTCTTCACCAGCCCCCCATGATCCGCGCCTCTCTGATTCGCGGCTCTGATCCGCCCTCCCTGATCCACCCTCCCTGATCCGCCCTCCCTGATCCGCCCTCCCTGATCCGCCCTCCCTGATCCGCCCTCCCTGATCCGCCCTCCCTGATCCGCCCTCCCTGATCCGCCCTCCCTGATCCGCCCTCCCTGATCCGCCCTCCCTGATCCGCCCTCCCTGATCCGCCCTCCCTAATCCTTCTTCCCTAATCGACTCTCAAATGTTTTTGAGCTTTTTAAAATTGAAATTTCGGACTAAAAACAGGTTAGTACTGAAATATGATTTAGTACCGTTTACTACTAACAGTAGATTGATGAAAAGAAAAATAAGAAAATAATTTGACGAATAAAGCAAAATTAGTTCAGCTCTGCCACAAAGTGTGAGGTGGCAGCCAGCTACAGCACGGAGATAGTTGATGATAGTTCAGATCGGATTAGGCCCAATAAATATCCCACATGTGATTTGTTCTTACAAAGAGAAAAGTCTGCTTGATTTCATTGCGTTTCCAATGCTACAGCTTGGAAATAAGCACTGTTAACATACCCAATGACTGAATAGCATTCTTATTGCACAAGCAAACAAGAAATATTGCTACAATCCAAACAATTATTATCGGTTGCAGCTGCCCAGCCTGAGATGAATACAGCAGGTAAGCATTGTGGCATCGGTATTAAGTGCCAGATGTAGACGAACGCTTCCACCCCAAACTAAGCTCTCACATATTGCTACCTTTAGATAAATGAGAAACTTCTCCTAGCTACTGCCATCAGCTGGATTCCGATTTTCCCACGAGCTTGGCGATTGTCCTGCAACTGCAGTCGTGAAAATCCTCAGGGGAAATCTGTGCCGGAATAAGCAATCGGGATTCCAGTAGCCAAAGGCGGAGACAGTTAAAACTGATACACGCAACAGGGACCCGATTGAATTGCCGCTTCTCCCTTCGTTTCACTGAATTATTAATTAGTTTTTCAACTAATTGAGACAAGCCCAGGCGACCTAGGACAGGTGCCTGGAGTGGCAGTTCCCATTGTCAGGCAGGTGCAGGCGAGGCAATTTTTTGCCAAATGTTTTGGCGCAAAGTCACCACTGGGGGCGTAGTTATACCATAGACAAGTGTCTAATGAACATTCACCCATTCTTGCAATGGTGTCTGTGGCATTCACCCATTCTTGCAATGGTGTCTGTGTCATTCACCCATTCTTGCAATGGTGTCCGTGGCATTCACCCATTCTTGCAATGGTGTCTGTGGCATTCACCCATTCTTACAATGGTGTCTAATGAACATTCACCCATTCTTGCAATGGTGTCCGTGGCATTCACCCATTCTTGCAATGGTGTCTGTGGCATTCACCCATTCTTGCAATGGTGTCTGTGGCATTCACCCATTCTTGCAATGGTGTCTGTGGCATTCACCCATTCTTGCAATGGTGTCTAATGAACATTCACCCATTCTTGCAATGGTGTCTAATGAACATTCACCCATTCTTGCAATGGTGTCCGTGGCATTCACCCATTCTTGCAATGGTGTCTGTGGCATTCACCCATTCTTGCAATGGTGTCTGTGTCATTCACCCATTCTTGCAATGGTGTCCGTGGCATTCACCCATTCTTGCAATGGTGTCTGTGGCATTCACCCATTCTTGCAATGGTGTCTGTGGCATTCACCCATTCTTGCAATGGTGTCTGTGGCATTCACCCATTCTTGCAATGGTGTCCGTGGCATTCACCCATTCTTGCAATGGTGTCCGTGGCATTCACCCATTCTTGCAATGGTTATTTCAGCCAGTTCTGAAGGCCGTTGCTCATGATCGGAACCACCAATTTGGCAAAAGTGACTTCAATTTTGGCCAGCCCATCGACAAAACGTTAATTTACCTTTCGGCAATGTCTATGGTAACTGTGGCAGAATCAGATAAAAGCCTAAAACAATCACTGTTACTGATTCAATGATCTAAATTTCATTGATGAAGTCACTGAAAAAAACATTTTCTTTTGTCCTCACGTTGCTTCAAAGCAACGCTAGCTTCAGTGACAAATCTGTGAATGATCGCCTCGGCCTTGGTTCTCTTCATGTCAGTCGTCTCCAGTCTCTTCTTTCTTGGATGCTGCGCATCAATCCGTTCTCCATCCTTCAGACCGCCACTCCAGGCCTCTGGTCCTGGGCCTCCTTGGACAAGCGCAGGGTTGGTTTGAATTTTTAATTAGCCGAGCGGCTCGGTGTGAGATGACAAACGAATTCTGTCACGAGAGAATTTCAAAAAACAGAAATCTAGTTCAAAATCTTTTTGCTTCATTGAATTGTCTTGAAATGACGGAATTTGCTTCCAAGAGTTGGAAACTGACCGGATTAAAGGGGTGATTGTTATTTTGATCTGAGTCGGGATGCAGTAAGAGTGGGGATCTATAGAGATTAATGATTCCGGGATCCACTAGGATTTAGCATCAGTAATCAAATAGAAATAGAGTCTATATCAATTAGGATCCGTTAGGATTAGAGTGGTTAGGCATTAAGATTGGAGTTGGGACTCATTAAGAGTATAATACTGGTTTCAACTTTTATTGCGAACTATTGTATCAATAACTTCTATTGTATCCAGTAAGTTCCTATTTTAGCTTTTACTAGCATACTATATTCAGATGATAAATCTTCATTGCGAGATACTAGCTCGTATAAATATGAATTCACACTCTTAATTGTTTTATAGTGACAAGAGTACCTGACTTCGACAGTAACGGTGTCACAGTGTATTACATCACGCTTGTATCAATTCAATACGTAGACGGCAGCGCCAAATTAAATTGCCTTCTTTGAGGAAAGAGATGATGATTTTTTGGACAGCTACAAGTTGAATTTGTGCCGGTTAAACGTTTCAAACATCTCTGTCTTCTAAGCTGTTTCGTTCGACATTTCTAATATATAAACAAAGTAATAATGTATACCTACAAACAATGCATTGCTACGCAGGATACCAGAAATGAAAGCGAAAATGCAGTTAAATGATTATATTCTAACACTTCATACCATCTTGAAAGTACGGGTACAATGTAAAACCACATTTGCAAGCCATAGGGTTTAAAAACATAGCTTACTTGCTGCGACAATTTCTTAATCTAGCGTAGGTTCTTTTACCCCTTTTAGTCCAATCAGGAGCTTTGGAAGCGATATTTGCGATTGGTTCGACTACTACCTGAGCAGCGAGTTGAAGTTCGCTGACAGACTCACCTAAGTTGAGAAGCAGTTTACTAACTGTTAACTCCTGGCACATTGTGGCAGCGCTTAAACGGCGAGCATCTCGAAATTCGTCTGGAACCGCTTGGAGCTCGCGAATTTTAGCAGCTGCCCATCATGCGCCCGCTAATCTCTTGCTGGCTCTTTGTAGCCGCTCTTTGTCTGACCGCCGTTGCCGTCAGCAACGCGAACTCCAACCTGGATGAAGACGATGACTACATTGGAGTAGCTCCTGAGCATGAGCAGCTCCGATACAACTCAAAAGGCCTCCGTAGAGATCTTCGTAAGTGGCAGTACAACGGCGGCATGTTCGGAAAACGGCAGTACAACGGCGGCATGTTCGGAAAGCGGCAGTACAACGGCGGCATGTTCGGAAAGCGGCAGTACAACGGCGGCATGTTCGGAAAACGGCAGTACAACGGCGGCATGTTCGGAAAACGGCAGTACAACAGCGGCATGTTCGGAAAACGGCAGTACAACGGCGGCATGTTCGGAAAACGGCAGTACAACGGCGGCATGTTCGGAAAACGGCAGTACAACGGCGGCATGTTCGGAAAACGGCAGTACAACGGCGGCATGTTCGGAAAACGGCAGTACAACGGCGGCATGTTCGGAAAACGGCAGTATAACGGCGGCATGTTCGGAAAACGGCAGTACAACGGCGGCATGTTCGGAAAACGGCAGTACGAAGAGTAAACTTTAAAGAGACGCGAACAGATAAAAATCTTATAATTCCATTAGCTACCGCTTGCGGTGAGCCGCATCAATGCGATGACCTGCGATTCAGCGGGACATTCCATGTGCTTGTTGTGCAATACCCTCGGCCTCTAACTTATTTCTTGGAAAATGACACTTCGATCTCTCTGAGAGAATAAGTAAAAAAGTGTTCAAGCACGATGTTCACAATCAAAAGCTAACACAATAAAAAAATCAAAATCTTTTGATTGAAGACAAAGCTTGCACCGAAGCGTACGTGGTTTGTGTGTTCCTAAAACTCAATGTTCATTCATCAAGTCACTTGACTTTTCTTAAGGTTTGAATCTTGAGCCATCTTCGCTGAAAACATTTGGGAATAGTTCTCTATTCTCAAGTTACATAGTACACTCAGCAACATGATAAAGTTTTTCACACCGAAACCAGTAGTCAAAATTTTCTCAGATCTACCCCAAGTGAGCAACTTACAACCACGCCCGCGGTTCTGGTCTCAACTGTAGCTGAGTGATGCAGGTTGCGTCACAAGGCCGTAGCTTAGGCTGGTGAGGAGAGAGTGGAGAGTTTTGGCTAGAGTTGAATTAATGTGCCGCTTGATGACCACTGGTTTCGGAAAGGAAACTTTTGCATGTTGCTGAATGTAGATCCTCTATCCTCTAGATGTAAATATACATCCTCTACCCCTTTTAAATGTGCATCCTTTCCAATCCTATGTGCACATTCTCTACCCCTCCAAATGTACATCCTCTCCCGCCCTAGTGCGAATTCTCTACCCCTCCAAATGTACATCCTCTCCCGCCCTAGTGCGAATTCTCTACCCCTCCAAATGTACATCCTCTCCCGCCCTAGTGCGAATTCTCTACCCCTCCAAATGTACATCCTCTCCCGCCCTAGTGCGAATTCTCTACCCCTCCAAATGTACATCCTCTCCCGTCCAAAGTGCGCATTCGCTACCCCTCCTAAATGTACATCCTCTCCCGTCCTAAGTGCGCATTCGCTACCCCTCCTAAATGTACATTCACTCCCGTTATAAGTGTACATTCTCTACCCCTCCTTAGTGTATATACTCTATCCCCTCCGACTAAATTCTCTAGCCCTAAAAAGTACATAAAAGCCGAATACGAGTATAGGGTGATATCATGCTACAAACGAACCATAAACCATTCTATACAAGAACTTCATCTGCAGTATCTGCGACAAGTTAAGAAGCCACTGACAGTTCTTTTAAGCCTAGGCAAGCTAACGCACTCAATAGCCAAAGTCCACACAAGTCTAAATTTAAAGCCCACCCTCGCTGCTAAAGAGCCGTCCATTTATATTCAAACAGCAGCTGAAACTCCCCGGGGGACTGGAGCCGGCAACAAGAAAAACTTGATGGCCCATGAATTAAGCAACAGTATGTATAGTGCTGCAGCCTGTAGTGCTTAGAGCGGCACCCAGATGGACGGCAACTTGCTATAAAACGGATCGTCTCGCATTGTTGACTTAGGAACTTTCCACTCGCTCGCTCACTAATTCATGCAGCCGGTTTTCTCACTTTCACTCTCGCCTCCGATTAACCTGGGTGAGCCATGATATAATTATGGGAATATAAACTTGTGGCTGAGCCAGTATCGACCCTGCATGGCAACCGCCTTTCAGCAGCCCCAGAGGGCAGCTCTCAAGCAGTTTACTCGGTGCGTCACACCCACGCTTCGATGCCAGATTTCTTCCTCGTTCGCAGAAAGAAACGCGAAATTTTATAAGTTTTGCCCAAAGTCATGCGCGCACGCGATTGGAGACTGAAATTGGCCATTAAAAACATGAAATAGCTAAAAAAATTGCAGGAAACTTCGGCAGCGACTGCAGAGCGTAGTTTGGTTCTAATGAGAAAAACAGCACGTATCAGGCAAACGAATGCAGGGCCAGGAGCTCACGTGACTCGGTGGAGTAGCCTTGACTTACAGTTGCTTACTGTGCGGGAAGTGAGGACCGGGGACAAGTCTTATGGGGTTTCATCGTAGGGCGATTGTCTGTGATCAACAGGGCCAGCTTGAAGATTCTTATACATGCACATGCATCCGTGAGGAGGGAAGTTATAATGGCGGAAGAGCGGTTTTAGGCAATGCGACATCAAAAACGGCGATTGTTCAGGGGATTGGGAGGGCGATTGTTCAGGGAATCAGGAGGGGCATTGTTCAGGGATCGGGAGGGCCATTAGGCAGGTTCAGGGCATTGGGAGGGTGATTGTTCAGGGGATCGGGAGGGCGATTGGTCAGGGGATTAACGTAGTAAACTTCAAAGATAAAAAGGATAGCTTTTAAAACTATTTAGGAGTTGTTCATTCTGTGTGAATTGAATTGCAAAAAGATGTCAAGAAGGCAAAAATAGTTAAGCCAGATTTGAGAACACAAGACTTGCTGACTCAGAATGATAGGTCGCGTGCCGGCTGCTCTGTGGCGGCCAGCAACTGGGACCCGATGGCAGGCTGGCGCAATTAGCAGCCAGTGCCAGGGGTTGACAGAGACTTAAGGGAAAATCATCCCTGCCCAAGTCTATACCTGACTGTTCACGCTCCGCATGGGGGGGCGGCTGAGGTTTCAGTCTATGACAGAAGGCCAATTAAGCGTGCGTACATGTATTCTGGCAGGCATCAGCCTGGGCGTAGAAATTATAATCAACTATCAGAGTTCTTTTGCATGATTAGGAGTTCGGCAAGGTAGCTCAGGTGTGACTGGGCGAATATGCCAGATAAGAGAAGGCCGCTAAATTTCTTCTTTTGGAAGTTTGTCGGAGTTGAACTTAATTGCGCTGTATAGTAACTGGACCAAAATCGTAACTCGATATACGAATTCAGGAGCCTCTGCACACAGCTAGACTTCATACACTCCCTGACACAAATCACAGCTAGATTTCATACACTCCCTGACACAAATCACAGCTAGATTTCATACACTCCCTGACACAAATCACAGCTGGAATTCATACACTCCCTGACACAAATCACAGCTAGATTTCATACACTCCCTGACACAAATCACAGCTAGATTTCATACACTCCCTGACACAAATCACAGCTGGAATTCATACACTCCCTGACACAAATCACAGCTAGATTTCATACACAGGCTGACACAAATCACAGCTAGATTTCATACACTCCCTGACACAAATCACAGCTAGATTTCATACACTCCGACACAAATCACAGCTAGATTTCATACACTCCCTGACACAAATCACAGCTGGAATTCATACACTCCCTGACACAAATCACAGCTAGACTTCATACACTCCCTGACACAAATCACAGCTAGATTTCATACACTCCGACACAAATCACAGCTAGATTTCATACACTCCCTGACACAAATCACAGCTAGATTTCATACACTCCGACACAAATCACAGCTAGATTTCATACACTCCCTGACACAAATCACAGCTGGAATTCATACACTCCCTGACACAAATCACAGCTAGATTTCATACACAGGCTGACACAAATCACAGCTAGATTTCATACACTCCCTGACACAAATCACAGCTAGATTTCATACACTCCCTGACACAAATCACAGCTAGATTTCATACACTCCCTGACACAAATCACAGCTGGAATTCATACACTCCCTGACACAAATCACAGCTAGATTTCATACACTCCCTGACACAAATCACAGCTATATTTCATACACTTCCTGACACAAATCACAGCTAGATTTCATACACTCCCTGACACAAATCACAGCTGGAATTCATACACTCCCTGACACAAATCACAGCTAGATTTCATACACTTCCTGACACAAATCACAGCTAGATTTCATACACTCCCTGACACAAATCACAGCTATATTTCATACACTTCCTGACACAAATCACAGCTGGATTTCATACACTCCCTGACACAAATCACAGCTGGAATTCATACACAAAAGTAAAAAGCCAAAACATTCGAGCTTCTTTTTCGAGCGAGTTTAAATCAGAAAGTTTCCAGTAAATCTTTGATTTTATCCTGTAGCAGCTGGTCTATAATAGTTTGTATCGTCAATAATTTTGTTAACACAGACAGGACAAAAACGCGGTAAGGAAGTTGAGAATTTTTCGAATTCTTTTGAGAAACCGGCACTAACAAAATGCACAACAGCGGCACAGGCAATAAATTCGAATCATCACTGTATCGTTCATCTCGAATGGAAATAATGGAATTAATTAAACGTTAAACACATAATAAAGTAGCGGTTAAACACGTTTTAACGCAATAAACAACATTTTAATTAGCATACAACACCCAAAACCGTAGCGTGTACAGTAGAGTCTAAGGTACATCAAGCAATAAAAAACGCAGAAAATGAAATCATGTAATTTTAAAACTAGAGCCATAAAACCAACCAAATTATATATTTTTTCGTTTAACGTACACCAATAGCACAAAGAAAACACTGTATAAATAATGGAATACATTTAACAGTAGAAATACCTTTTTAAACTCTCACTCTGTCATACTGTCGATATCGATTTTCCTACGCACAAGTTGCAATACAATTGACGGGCAACCTCACTCCCAACCCCTCCATTTCTATCCGCCTTCTCTCCCTCTCTCTCCCTAGCCCCACTCTTCCTTATTATCAGCCTTCTCTCTCTCTCTCCCTAGCCCCACTTCCTTATTATCAGCCTTCTCTCTCTCTCTCTCTCTCTCCCTAGCCCCACTCTTCCTTATTATCAGCCTTCTCTCTCTCCCTAGCCCCACTCTTCCTTACTATCAGCCTTCTCTCTCTCTCTCTCTCTCTCTCTCCCTAGCCCCACTCTTCCTTACTATCAGCCTTCTCTCTCTCTCCCTAGCCCCACTCTTCCTTACTATCAGCCTTCTCTCTCTCTCTCTCTCTCCCTAGCCCCACTCCTCCTTACTATCAGCCTTCTCTCTCTCTCCCTAGCCCACTCTTCCTTACTATCAGCCTTCTCTCTCTCTCTCCCTAGCCCCACTCTTCCTTACTATCAGCCTTCTCTCTCTCTCTCTCTCTCTCTTCCTAGCCCCACTCTTCCTTACTATCAGCCTTCTCTCTCTCTCTCTCTCTCTCCCTAGCCCCACTCTTCCTTACTATCAGCCTTCTCTCTCTCTCTCTCTCCCTAGCCCCACTCCTCCTTACTATCAGCCTTCTCTCTCTCTCCCTAGCCCCACTCTTCCTTACTATCAGCCTTCTCTCTCTCTCCCTAGCCCCACTCTTCCTTACTATCAGCCTTCTCTCTCTCTCTCCCTAGCCCCACTCTTCCTTACTATCAGCCTTCTCTCTCTCTCTCTCTCTCTTCCTAGCCCCACTCTTCCTTACTATCAGCCTTCTCTCTCTCCCTAGCCCCACTCTTCCTTACTATCAGCCTTCTCTCTCTCCCTAGCCCCACTCTTCCTTACTATCAGCCTTCTCTCTCTCCCTAGCCCCACTCTTCCTTACTATCAGCCTTCTCTCTCTCCCTAGCCCCACTCTTCCTTACTATCAGCCTTCTCTCTCTCTCCCTAGCCCCACTCTTCCTTACTACCAGCCTTCTCTCTCTCTCCCTAGCCCCACTCTTCCTTACTATCAGCCTTCTCTCTCTCTCCCTAGCCCCACTCTTCCTTACTATCAGCCTTCTCTCTCTCTCTCCCTAGCCCCACTCTTCCTTACTATCAGCCTTCTCTCTCTCTCCCTAGCCCCACTCCTTACTATCAGCCTTCTCTCTCTCTCTCTCTCCCTAGCCCCACTCTTCCTTATTATCAGCCTTCTCTCCGACTTTATATTTTGTTTAAATCATTTACTACTAAATCAACTTGCATGGATTCTTATTCCGTCATCAGCCTGACCTTTGTGACCTTCAGCATGACTAATTATAGAATAACTAACTATAGATTTATTCCTTTTTCAGCCGCAGCCGCTCGTTGATAATCTTGCACCGCTGGGCGCACTCGTCCGCGCTGCGGGAGCCCACGGCCGCAGCCACCTGATCCCAGCGCTCCTTCGTACCTTTGGGAAATTGTCTGAGCGCCGCCTCCAGCTTAGACTGCTCAGCCTGACTCCAGGCCCGAGTCCGCTGCTGAGCTTCATCTATATCGTCTTCTTCTGCTTTAACGGTTACGCCTCTCTGCTGCTGCTTCTGGCGCTTATTTCGACGCCTTCGCTGCGCCCTGCCGGCGCCGCCATCCGAATCGGCGTCGCTGTCAGAGTCCGATTCGCCGCACACCGCTGCCCCATCGGTGTTGACTTCGAAAGCGGCGTTGAGGCTGGCGGCAGCCTGGCGCCGCATCTGCTGCTCGGCCTCGCGAGCCCGGGCGGCCACGTCCGGCACGGCGCGATGCAGCAGGGCGGCGATTTTCTCCCAGCGGCCGGGCGTGCCGCTGGGGAATCTGGCAACTGCCTTGACCAGAAGCTGCTGCTCCGCCTCGCTCCAGGGACCCTCGACTAGAGCCGGCGGAGTCGTTGATTCCGCCTGGTCGCCGTTGCTGACGGCGGCTTTGACTGGCGGAGTCGGCAACGGCTGCTGCTGTTCTGCCAGCAATTGCTGCTGCACCTGGGCCAGTTGCTGCTCCCGGCGCTCGCGTTTCTGCTGCTTTCTCTGCTCCCGCCTGCGGGCCTCCTCGGCTGCGGCTTCCGCTTCCGCTTTGGCCGCCCGCTTCCGTTGCAGTTCGGCGTCGCGCCAATCGGCCAGGCTGTCCAGCGCCCAGCGGCAGGCGCCTGGCGCGCCAACAGCGCAGGCGTAGAGGCCGCGACCGATGGCCAACGGCAGGAGGTCCCGCCAGCCTGGGCCCACTAGCGGCTCCTGTTCCAGCTCTTCTTCCAGTTGTTTCTGCTTTTTCTTGCTCTTCCGCCGGAATAGATCGTCGAATGCTAGTTTCCTTTCAATGTAGACACCCCACAGGACTAAATAGTGGCCGACTGTGAACGCCAAGCAGAACACCAGCATCACTTCCGCTAAGCTCATCTTGCGCCACTTCCGGTAATAAAACATCGGGGTGCGCCAGTCGGGCAGCCCATTGTCAAGGATCTCGTCGTACCTGGCCAGGGTAGAGGGCAGATGGGGAGGTTCAGACTCGATTCTCGGTTCTCGTGATTGAAAAAAAAACTTTGAATCAGGCCTAGGAGTGATTCTTGGTTCCCGGGCGGTTCTTGATTTTGGTTACCAGCCTTTCTTGAAAATTAGCCAACCCCACAACAGAGTGTACATGCCTGACGATGTACACCCTGTGTGAGCGTGTGCATGAGTGCGTGCACCGTTTGCAGGATGGTGTTGCCGAAGGCACTGCGCCAGGCTGCCCACAACCCAATTGCAAGTATTATTAGTAGGAGTTATTCTGAGAATATCTTATGAAAATTCATTTTCGGAATTGACACCGCCGAGATACTTGCGAGCTGGGCGGATCCCACCTGAGCGCTCGCAATAAGGTATCATTACTTTAGGCATGAGAAATTTCCAAACGCGTCACAAAATGGGGAATTGAAGTATTCGATAAAAAAGTACTTTTTCACCTGCTGGGATCAAAGCATAAAATTTGATGGACTTTTAACTTGATTAAAAGCTATTAACCGATTAAAAGGCATGTCATGTGCGTTACAATCAATATAATCACATAAAAGTTTTTAGCTTGTCTAGACACTTATATAGGACAATCGATAAATAAAAAATGGGGAAACACAAATGCTTGAAAGTAGACGATTATAATTGTATGCGTAGCTAATAACTAGATATTAGGAATGGGCTATTGCGAGCGTAAACAATCCAATTAGAATCGCCGATGACACCCATTAAGAATCGCCCACGACACAATGAGGAATCGCCCATGACACCATGAGGAATCGCCCATGACACCATGAGGAATCGCCCATGACACAAAGGAATCGCCCATGACACCATGAGGAATCACCCATGACACCATGAGAAATCGCCCATGACACCATGAGGAATCACCCATGACACCATGAGAAATCGCCCATGACACCATGAGGAATCGCCCATGACACCATGACGTATCGCCCATGACACCATGAGGTATCGCCCATGACACCCATGAGGTATCGCCCATGACACAATAAGGAATCGCCCATGACACAATAAGGAATCACCCATGACACCATGAGGAATCACCCATGACACCATGAGAAATCGCCCATGACACCATGAGGAATCCGCCCATGACACAATAAGGAATCGCCCATGACACCATGAGGTATCGCCCATGACACAATAAGGAATCGCCCATGACACCATGAGGTATCGCCCATGACACCCATGAGGTATCGCCCATGACACCCATGAGGAATCGCCCATGACACCATGAGAAATCGCCCATGACACCCATGAGGAATCGCCCATGACACCCATGAGGAATCGCCCATGACACCCATTAGGAATCGCCCATGACACCCATGAGGAATCGCCCATGACACCCATGAGGAATCGCCCATGACACCATGACGTATCGCCCATGACACCCATTAGGAATCGCCTATGACACCATTAGGAATCGCCCATGACACCATTAGGAATCGCCCATGACACCATGAGGAATCGCCCATGACACCATGAGGAATCGCCCATGACACCCATGACACCATGAGGAATTGCCCATGACACCCATGACACCATGAGGAATTGCCCATGACACCCATGAGGAATCGCCCATGACACCCATGACACCATGAGGAATTGCCCATGACACCCATGACACCATGAGGAATTGCCCATGACACCCATGACACCATGAGGAATTGCCCATGACACCCATGACACCATGAGGAATTGCCCATGACACCCATGAGGAATCGCCCATGACACCATAAGACATCGCCCATGACACTATAAGGACTCGATGCCATTAAATCAAACGCACCTCCGCCTCAGAGTTTCATCCTTGAGCACTTCATTGATGGCGTTGAGTTTGCGGAAATAATCCACAGTCTCATCGTCGTGCTTGTTCACCCGATCCGGGTGGTACTGCATCGACACCCGACGGAAGGCCCGTCGAATCTCCTGACTGCTGGCTTCACGTTTCGTGCCCAATAGATCGTAGAAATTGCCGTTGACCTCTTCAACTAAGTCGAATAGTTGCAGCTCGCGCTGGTCGAATGCGCTAACGGAGGGCGCGTGAGATAGCACTAGCAGAGTCAGTAGTAGCGAGGGAAGCGGCCACACCTTCATGCCGATGGCTGCCTGGAATTTAGCATTTAATGAAAATGGCTTGTACGTTTCAAGTTAGAAAACTGTGAGCTGACGACGGAGAGGGTAATTCGTGATGAAGTGATGGGAAGATGGAAAAACAGGGGAGGAGATAAGAGTGGAGAAGATGGGGAAGGGAGAAGAGATGAGGGGAAAGATGGGGAAGGGAGAAGAGATGAGGGGAAAGATGGGGAAGGGAGAAGAGATGAGAGGAGATGGGAAGGTAGAGGAGATGAGAGAAGATGGGGAAGGGAGAGAAGATGGGGAAGGGAGAAGAGATGAGAGGAGAAGATGGGGAAGGGAGAGAAGAGATTAGGGGAGAAGATGGGGAAGGGAAAAGAGATAAGAGGAGAAAAGATAGGGAAAGGAGGAGACAACTGGGGAGAAGATGGGGAAAGGAGCAGACAACTGGGGAGAAGATAGGGAAAGGAGCAGACAACTGGGGAGAAGATAGGGAAAGGAGGAGACAACTGGGGAGAAAATAGGGAAAGGAGGAGACAACTGGGGAGAAAATAGGGAAAGGAGGAGACAACTGGGGAGAAGATAGGGAAAGGAGGAGACAACTGGGGAGAAAATAGGGAAAGGAGGAGACAACTGGGGAGAAGATAGGGAAAGGAGGAGACAACTGGGGAGAAGATAGGGAAAGGAGGAGACAACTGGGGAGAAGATAGGGAAAAGAGAGGAGATAAGAGTGAAGAAGATGGGGAAGGGAGAAGAGGTGATTTCGATTGAGATTTCACAAACCAAACTATATCTAAATAAACTCGAACTCTATGATGCTTCACAACCATTCTACTCGTTCATAAGGCCATTCTGTAAGCTGATTTAGCCTCTTTAATACCCTGTTAATGCGTAGCAATCTAGCCAATATTCTCTACAGAAATATTTATGCACTTTTATCCAGTATAAAATCACTAAAAAACAGCGCAGGTTGCAACTAGGAAGAAAAGGCATGGGATATTAAAAATACAATTAAGACTCAAGCTGAAGCTTAATTATCTGCTTATAAAGCTCAAGTTTATCCTGCTTTTTGGGAGCAGAAAAAATGATTGCAAGGAAAACAGAATAAAGGGCACGTATTTGCACTAATTAGCGGTGTTGTGCCGCAGTTAAATTTGCTGTTTGTATTTAAATGATCAAACGGGATTTCTGTTTCAAACACATTCAACCAAATGATACAAACAAATTATGAGCGAATTAAAAACTAGTTTTAATGGTAATTAATTTGCAATTATAACTATGTTCTAGACTTGAAAGACAGGACAATGTAATAACAATGGATACAATATTTACATAGCAGAATAGATTTTCTGCACATCGGCCGTATGTGAATGAACCAAATTTCACTTCAAATCATCTTTTTGGACTGGGTGGGCGGCTAAACAAATGGAATTACAATATGATATTACTGTGTAATTGCAACGATATGGATTAGTATTATATGATACAAAGCTTTATAATCGGTAACAAGACATTTGGGCCGAGTGAATTACAAATTTAAAACAGAATTTCTATTCATAGCGCAGTAAAACATTTACCGGTTAGAGAGCATAGCAGACATGTACACAACCACGGCCTACGAAACTCCACCCTTGCGAGTGCACTAAAGCCGGTTTGCAAGGTCACAAGCTAGGTGGCAATTATCTGGGATTAGAAACCGATTCTCAGAGATGGGATGGCGATTATCTGGGATTAGAAGCCGATTCTCAGCGATGGGATGGCGATTATCTGGGATTAGAAGCCGATTCTCAGCGATGGGATGGCGATTATCTGGGATTAGAAGCCGATTCTCAGAGATGGGATGGCGATTATCTGGGATTAGAAGCCGATTCTCAGAGATGGGATGGCGATTATCTGGGATAAGAAGCCGATTCTCAGCGATGGGATGGCGATTATCTGGGATTAGAAGCAGATTCTCAGCGATGGGTTGGCGATTATCTGGGATTAGAAGCCGATTCTCAGCGATGGGTTGGCGATTATCTGGGATTAGAAGCCGATTCTCAGCGATGGGTTGGCGATTATCTGGGATTAGAAGCCGATTCTCAGAGATGGGATGGCGATTATCTGGAATTAAAAGACGATTCTCAGAGATGGGATGGCGATTATCTGGGATTAGAAGACGATTCTCAGCGATGGGATGGCGATTATCTGGAATTAGAAGCTGATTCTCAGAGATGGGATGGCGATTATCTGGGATTAGAAGACGATTCTCAGCGATGGGATGGCGATTATCTGGGATTAAAAGACGATTCTCAGAGATGGGATGGCGATTATTTGGGATTAGAAGCCGATTCTCAGAGATGGAATGGCGATTATCTGGGATTAGAAGCCGATTCTCAGAGATGGGATGGGCGATTATCTGGGATTAGAAGCCGATTCTCAGCGATGGGATGGCGATTATCTGGGATTACAAGCCGATTCTCAGAGATGGGATGGGCGATTATCTGGGATTAGAAGCCGATTCTCAGAGATGGGATGGCGATTATCTAGGATTAGAAGCCGATTCTCAGAGATGGGATGGCGATTATCTGGGATTAGAAGCCGATTCTCAGCGATGGGATGGCGATTATCTGGGATTAGAAGACGATTCTCAGAGATGGGATGGCGATTATCTGGGATTAGAAGCCGATTCTCAGCGATGGGATGCTGATCTTTGGGGATTGGAGGGCGATTTTAGGGGTTTAGAGGGCGACTCTAGGGGATCGGATGGCGATTCTTTAGGATTAGAAGGCGATAGTCAGACAGGGGCTGAAATGATTCTAAATGGATTAGAAAAAATATTTATTACACTAGTTGCAGAGTTATTGAGTCTTCGTAGGCGCCTTTTTATCACTGCTACTAGTAGTAGCGCTAGTAGTAGCTTCATCCTTCTCGTAGTACCTGTGCTTGAGCGCCCGGTACTTGCGCAGCATGTACAGCGCCTCCAGCTCTTTGATGACGAACTCACCCCGGCCAATCAGCACCTTGATCTGGTCCGGGTCCTTGACTCCGCTATTCTTCAAGAATACGGACTTTAGTCGTCGCGAAAGTAAGCGTAACCTTTGGGATAGTCGCGTCCCATGTACAGCAGGTTTTTGTACAGGGCGATCACCTGAGAGCGGAGCTGCGGCGGCGGTGACGTCATTGGGTCAGAGATCGAGCTTTGCAACTAGCTGCGAAATAAAATGTTGAGAAAGCCTGATTAATTTCCGACTTGACAGAAGACGTACTAATCGAGGCATTTTAAATGACAGGGGAAGGACGGAGGGAGAAGCGGGCATTACTGAAGGGCACGGAGAAGCGGGCATCACTGAAGGGCACGGAGAAGCGGGCATCACTGAAGGGCACGGAGAAGCGGGCATCACTGAAGGGCACGGAGGGAGAAGCGGGCATCACTGAAGGGCACGGAGGGAGCAGCGGGATCACTGAAGGGCACGGAGGGAGAAGCGGGCATCACTGAAGGGCACGGAGGGAGAAGCGGGCATCACTGAAGGGCACGGAGAAGCGGGCATCACTGAAGGCACGGAGAAGCGGCATCACTGAAGGGCACGGAGGGAGAAAGCGGGCATCACTGAAGGGCACGGAGGGAGAAGCGGGCATCACTGAAGGGCACGGAGGGAGAAGCGGGCATCACTGAAGGGCACGGAGGGAGAAGCGGGCATCACTGAAGGGCACGGAGAAGCGGGCATCACTGAAGGGCACGGAGGGAGAAGCGGGCATCACTGAAGGGCACGGAGGAGAAGCGGCATCACTGAAGGCACGGAGGGAGAAGCGGGCATCACTGAAGGGCACGGAGGGAGAAGCGGGCATCACTGAAGGGCACGGAGAAGCGGGCATCACTGAAGGGCACGGAGGGAGAAGCGGGCATCACTGAAGGGCACGGAGAAGCGGGCATCGCTGAAGGGCACGGAGGGAGAAGCGGGCATCACTGAAGGGCACAGAGGAGAAGCGGGCATCACTGAAGGGCACGGAGAAGCGGGCATCACTGAAGGGCACGGAGAAGCGGGCATCACTGAAGGGCACGGAGGGAAGCGGGCATCACTGAAGGGCACGGAGAAGCGGGCATCACTGAAGGGCACGGAGGGAGAAGCGGGCATCACTGAAGGGCACGGAGGGAGAAGCGGGCATCACTGAAGGGCACGGAGGGAGAGCGGGCATCACTGAAGGGCACGGAGGGAGAAGCGGGCATCACTGAAGGGCACGAGAAGCGGGCATCACTGAAGGGCACGGAGGGAGAAGCGGGCATCACTGAAGGGCACGGAGAAGCGGGCATCACTGAAGGCACGGAGAAGCGGGCATCACTGAAGGGCACGGAGGGAGAAGCGGGCATCACTGAAGGGCACGGAGGGAGAAGCGGGCATCACTGAAGGGCACGGAGGGAGAAGCGGGCATCACTGAAGGGCACGGAGGGAGAAGCGGGCATCACTGAAGGGCACGGAGGGAGAAGCGGGCATCACTGAAGGGCACGGAGAAGCGGGCATCACTGAAGGGCACGGAGGGAGAAGCGGGCATCACTGAAGGCACGGAGAAGCGGGCATCGCTGAAGGGCACGGAGGGAGAAGCGGGCCATCACTGAAGGGCACGGAGGGAGAAGCGGGCATCACTGAAGGGCACGGAGAAGCGGGCATCACTGAAGGCACGGAGAAGCGGGCATCACTGAAGGGCACGGAGGGAGAAGCGGGCATCACTGAAGGGCACGGAGGGAGAAGCGGGCATCACTGAAGGACACGGAGGGAGCAGCGGGATCACTGAAGGCACGGAGAAGCGGGCATCACTGAAGGGCACGGAGGGAGTAGCGGGATCACTGAAGGGCACGGAGGGAGAAGCGGGCATCACTGAAGGGCACGGAGAAGCGGGCATCACTGAAGGGCACGGAGGGAGAAGCGGGCATCACTGAAGGGCACGGAGGGAGAAGCGGGCATCACTGAAGGGGCACGGAGGGAGCAGCGGGATCACTGAAGGGCACGGAGGGAGAAGCGGGCATCACTGAAGGGCACAGAGGGAGAAGCGGGCATCACTGAAGGGCACGGAGAAGCGGGCATCACTGAAGGGCACGGAGGGAGCAGCGGATCACTGAAGGCACGGAGGGAGCAGCGGGATCACTGAAGGACACGGAGGGAGCAGCGGG
Organism: Macrostomum lignano; assembly: GCA_002269645.1. Classification (NCBI taxonomy): domain Eukaryota; kingdom Metazoa; phylum Platyhelminthes; family Macrostomidae; genus Macrostomum; species Macrostomum lignano. Next base: position 105,880 of record NIVC01003283.1, read on the forward strand.
ATCACTGAAGCACGGAGGGAGCAGCGGGATCACTGAAGGGCACGGAGGGAGCAGCGGGATCACTGAAGGCACGGAGGGAGCAGCGGGCATCACTGAAGGGCACGGAGGGAGAAGCGGGCATCACTGAAGGGCACGGAGGGAGAGGGCATCACGAAGGCACGGAGCGGGCATCTGAGAGGAGGGAGGGTCGGGCATCACTAAGGGCACGGGAGATTCGGTCACTGAAGGGCACGGAGGGAGCAGCGGGATCACTGAAGGGCATGGAGGGAGCAGCGGGCATCACTGAAGCACGGAGGGAGTAGCGGATCACTGAAGGACACGACCAAGTCGAAAATCTCTTACTATGTTAGGATACACAAACCAACTGTATTTAAAAATTGACACTATTTGCAACTCGGAGAAAGCATGCAATGAAATACACAGGATCATAACAAAAAAGAAAGTAAACGCAAAGAAATAATAGAATTAAATATCCACTGTACATGATTACATACATACATGTATAGTTCAAAAAGCAATAGTTCTGAAGGCCTATCCTTTTTAATTAACAGTACTTAGCATGTTCAATTAAACTAATATCGTTTACGTGTAATTGGTATGCAGAAGTTCTTTTTACAACAAAAGTAAGCTTTACAGACTACTTACTGAGTAAGTAGTGCAAAATAGTCAGCAATGAATCTTCCTCGCTATGGCTTCGCTTTACCATTACCTAAAAGTCGCCAGAGTCGCCTAAGAGCCGATTTGAGACGCTTTAT
>NIVC01003284.1:0-54016 GCA_002269645.1 Macrostomum lignano
TTTTGCAATCAGAGCTTTTAGTCATATTTGAAGCAAACAATTTATATCCCTGAAATCAGCTTTGCAAGTTCTTTCCAGCAATATAAATTTTTTCTCTCAAAGTTAAAAACTCGAGCAACAGTTTGCGTTTGAAACTTTCTGATTTAAAGCATTGAAATATCGATTGTACGTTCACTGCCTGCTAAAGAGGCCCGCAAGTTTATGCATTGAATTTCAACGTTCAACAAATCACAGGGCTGCCTATTGAAAATTAGAACACAAATCTTTGCGCAATTGTCTATACAGTCAGCCAGTGAGCCAGGGTCCGATTGTACACAGGCAGCCATTTAGAACGCCCCATCCCCCCACTGGAGAGAAAATACACTGCAGAGATAGGGAAAAGTTGTGGCGCAATCACTTGAAATTCATGCAAATTTTCAGCTCCAAGCAGAAAGAGGGGACAATTAAGATTATCAAAGGTCAAGACCGCCGTTTTCTGCTTTTTTGAGGATTTTAGAAATTAAAATTTCAGAATTAAAATAGCCTATAGCCGACCTCGGATAATTTCCAATCTTCCCATATAAGTTTCAACGCTGAGTTGCCACTATTCAAGGAGGAGTTGTCGAAATGACAGACAGACACACAGACAGACAGACAAACAACACGTCAACTTTAGTATATATAGACGAGTGGAACTCCTCCTTCGGAGGAGAAAGGGGAAGAACTCCATCACCGGAATTCCATTCCCTGAAATATCCATCAACTGAAATTCCATGTCTTGAACCCTATCTTCCAAATCGTCTCCAAATTCTTTACAAAACCTTTCAAAGACCATAGCTCAAAGACTCTCACGTCTCTCATATCTCCTCTCTCTTCTATTCGCTATTATCGTGACTCTCTTCTCTCTCCTCTCTCTCATCTCATCTCTACCCCTACTCCCTTATTTATCTCTTCTCCCTCGTCTTTCGTTTGTACCTTCTCCTGTCTCTTGTCTCCTCTCTTCTCTCATATCTCTCCTCTTCACTTCTGTCTCCTGTCTCCTCTCTTCTCTCTTCTCTCTTATCTCTCCCTCTTCTCTCCTTTCTCATATGTCATCTCTCCTTACTTATCTATCGTATCTCTTAACCTCTCTCTCTTCTCTTTTCTCTCCTATCTGCTTCTCGTTTCTCAAATCTCATATACGCTCTCACACTCTACTTTCTTGTCTCCCATCTTCCTTTCCTCCTTACCACTATCCCTGTCTCTTCTCTTCTCTCTTTTCTATCTCTCCATTCTCTCTTCTCTCCTCTCCTTTCTCCTTTCATCTTCTCCCCTCTCTTCTCTAATCTCTAATCTCTTCTCTCTTATGTTCTCACTCATCTCTTTTCTCATCGCTCCTCTCATCTCCTTTCATCGCATCTCTCATCTCTCCTCTCCACACTACTTTCCTCTCTTAACTCTCTCATCTCTGATCCTTCATCTCTCTCCTCTCTCGCCTGTCTCTTCTCCTCTTGCTTCTCTGTCCTCTATCTCCTCTCATCTCTACTACCTTATTTATATCTTCTCCCTGGTCTTTGTCTTTACTCTCTCCTGTCTCCTTTCTCCCCTCTTTTCTCCTCTTTCTCTCTCCTTCTCCCTCCTGTCTCATCTCTCATCCCTCATCTCATTCTTTCTTTCTCCTCTACTTCCCCTCTCTTCTATTTCCTCTGTACGCTCTTATCCCTCATCTATTCTCTCTCCTATCATCTCTCTTGTCTCCCTCTATCTCATATCTCCCTCTCATCTCCTCTCTCCTCTTCTCTTCTCTCTCCTTCGTTCCCGCCTTACTCCCTCTTCTCTCCCATCTGTCATGTCTAATCTCTCCACTCAATTATACTCTGTTTTCTATCATCTCATCTCTCTTCTCTTTTTATTCTTCTCTTTACTCTCTTCTCTGACTGATTGAAGATGCCAAATCCATCAAGATCCTCTCCGCGAAGCAGAAATCTTGTCTGTGCAACTGAAAACCATCGAAATCCTCTCCGTGAAACTGGACTCCTTCGAAATCCTCTCATTCTTCAACTTAAATCCATCAAAATGGTCTCCATAAAACAGAAATCAATATAAATTATCTCCGCGAAACAGAAATCCTCTCCGTGAAGCTGAACATCATCGAAATTCTCTCTTCGTGAAACTGAACATCATCGAAATCCTCTCTTCGTGAAACTGAACATCATCGAAATCCTCTCCACGAAACAGAAATCCTCTCCGTCAAAATTAAAACATTGAAATCGTCTCCGCTAAACTGGACTCAATCAGTTTTTTTCCGTCAAACAACTTAACTTTCCAGATTCATTGGTTAGGGTTAGGGTTAGGGTTAGGGTTAAACTACGCACAGCTTCGTGTTAAAAGGCACTGATAAAAATATTGAACTAATTGAATCAATTCATTGCGCAACCGATTTCACAGTCAGTCAGTATCAGTCTCAGTTAAAGTTAACAAAAGCATTGCGCAATCTAAATCAACCCTCCAATACACAGCAGCAGTGAGAAGTTAACCCTCCCCCAACTTTATCTATTACGTCTCGCAAAACTGAGTACAATTTTGCAGAAAGTTAAAAGTATGGAAATACTTTTTCAAATGCTGTGCTTTTTCTTTTCATATTTAAAGCAAACAACTTATATCCCGAACTCAGCGTTGCAAGATCTTTCCAGCAATATAAGTTTCTCCTCTCAAAGTTTAAAACTCGAGGAACAGTTAGCGTTTGAAACTGTCTGATTTATAGCATTGAAGTATCGAGTGTACGTTCACTGCCTGCTTGCAAGTTGATGCATTGAATTTCAATGTCCAACAAATACACAGGACTGCCCATTGAAAGGCAGGAAAACTTATCAGTAGCCATATCATTGCGCAATTATCTATAAAGTCAGCCAGTGAGCCAGGGTCCAAGTGTACACACGCAGCCACTGAGAACGCTCCCACCCCCCACTGGAAAGAAAATACACTACAGAGATAGGGAAAAGTTGTGGCGCAATCACTAAAAATTCATGCATTTTCAGCTCCAAGCAGAAAGAGGGGACAATTAAGATTATCAAAGGTCAAGACCGCCGTTTTCTGCTTTTTTGAGGATCTTAGAAATTAAAATTTCAGAATTAAAATAGCCTATAGCCGACCTCGGATAATTTCCAATCTTCCCATATAAGTTTCAACGCTGAGTTGCACTATTCAAGGAGGAGTTGTCGAAATGACAGACAGACAGACAAACAACACGTCAACTTTAGTATATACGAGTGGAACTCCTCCTTCGGAGGAGAAAGGGGAAGAACTCCCATCACCGGAATTCTATTCCCTGAAATATCCATCAACTGAAATTCCATGTCTTTAACCCTATCTTCCAAATCGTCTCCAAATTCTTTACAAAATCTTTCAAAGACCATAGCTCAAAGACTCTCAAGTCTCTCATATCTCCTCTCTCCTCTCTTTCATCTCATCTCTACCCCTGCTCCCTTATTTATCTCTTCTCCTCGTCTTTCGTCTGTACCTTCTCCTGTCTTCTGTCTCCTCTCTTCACTCTTATCTCTCCCTCTTCTCTCCTCTCTCATATGTCATCTCTACTCACTTATCTATCGTCTCTCTTAACCCTCTCTCTCTCTTCTCTTTTCTCTTCTCTCTGCTCTCATTTCTCATATTTCATATACGCTCTGACACTACTTTCTTGTCTCCCATCTTTCTTCCTCCTTTTCACTATCCCCTGTCTCTTCTCTTCTCTCTTTTCTATTCTCTCCATTCTCTCTTTTCTCCTTTCCTTGCTCCTTTCATCTCTCTCCTCTCTCCTCACTCTCTTCTCCTTTCGCTTCTCTCTCCTCTCTCTCCTCTCATCTTTACTACCTTATTTATATCTTCTCCCTAGTCTTTCGTCTGTACTCTCTCCTGTCTCCTCTCTCCCCTGCTCTCTCATCCCTCATCTCCTCATCTCACTCTTTCTTTCTCCTCTACTCTCCCCTCTCTTCTATTGCCTCTGTACGCTCTTATCCCTCATCTATTCTCTCTCCTATCATCTCCAATCTGTCATGTCTAATCTCTCCACTCAATTATACTCTGTTTTCTATCATCTCTTCTCTCTTCTCTTTTCAGTCTTCTCTTTACTCTCTTCTCTGACTGATTGAAGATGCCAAATCCATCAAGATCCTCTCCGCGAAGCAAAAATCCTGTCTGTGCAACTAAAAACCATCGAAATCCTCTCAGTGAAACTGGACTCCTTCGAAATCCTCTCCTTGAAACCTGAATCCATCAAAATTGTTTCCATAAAACAGAAATCAATCATAAATTATCTCCGCGAAACAGAAAGCCTCTCCGTGAAGCTGAACATGATCGAAATCCTCTCCGTGAAACTGAACACCATGGAAATCCTTTCGTGAAACTGAACATCATCGAAATCCTCTCCACGAAACAGAAATCTTCTCCGTCAGAATTTAAACATTGAAATCGTCTCCGCTAAACTTGACTTAATCGAATTTTTTCCGTCAAACAACTCAACTCGCCAGATTCATTAGGGTTAGGGTTAGGGTTAGGGTTAGAACTACGCACAGCTTCGTGTTAAAAGGCACAGATAAAAATATTGAACTAATTGAATCAATTCATTGCGCAACCGATTTCACAGTCAGTCAGTATCAGCCTCAGGTAAAGTTAACAAAAGATTGCGCAATCTAAATCAACCCTCCAATCCACAGCAGCAGTGAGAAGTTGAACCCTCCCCCCAACTTTATCTATTACGTCTTGCAAAACTGAGTACAATATTTGCAAAAAGTTAAAAGTATGGAAATAGTTTTCCAAATGCTGTGCTTTTTCTTTTCATAGTTAAAGCAAACAACTTATATCCCCGAACTCAGCGTTGCAAGATCTTGCCAGCAATATAAGTTTCTCCTCTCAAAGTTTAAAACTCGAGGAACAGTTAGCGTTTGAAACTGTCTGATTTATAGCATTGAAGTATCGAGTGTACGTTCACTGCCTGCTTGCAAGTTGATGCATTGAATTTCAATGTCCAACAAATACACAGGACTGCCCATTGATAGGCAGGAAAACTTATCAGTAGCCATATCATTGCGCAATTATCTATAAAGTCAGCCAGTGAGCCAGGGTCCAATTGTACACACGCCGCCAATGAGAACGCGCCCATTCCCCCACAGGAGAGAAAATGCACTGGCGACATAGGAAAAAGTTGTGGCGTAATCACTCAAAATTTATGCCAATTTTCAGCTCCGAGCAGAAAGAGGGGACAATTAAGATTATCAAAGGTCAAGACCGCCGTTTTCTGCTTTTTTAGGGATCTTAAAAATTGAAAATGAAAGATTAAAATAGCCTAAAGCCATCCTCGGAAAATTTGCAGTTTTCCCATATAAGTTTCAACGCTGAGTTGCAAGTATTCTAGGAGGAGTTATCGAACTGACATACAGACAGACAAACAACGCGTCAACTTTAGTATATACGAGGCCAACTCCTCCTTCGGAGAAGAAAGGGGAAGAACTCCAATCAGCGGAATTCCATTCCCTGAACTCCATCAGCGGAATCCCATTTTCCAACACCTCTCCGCGCAACAGAAATCGTCTCCGTGAAACTGAACACTATCGAAATCCTCTCCGTGAAACTGAACACCATCGAAATATTCTCCGCGAAATAGAAATCCTCTCCGTGAAACTGGACTAAATCGAAATTTCTACGTCAAACAGCCCAGCTCTCAGAATTCATTGGTTAGGGTTAGGGTTAGGGTTAGAGCTACACACAGCTGCGTGTTGAAAGGCGCCGTAAAAACATTGAACCAATTAAATTGCGCAACTTATTTCTCAGGCAGTCAGTATCAGCGTCAGTTAAAGTTAACAAAAAGATTGCGCAATCTAAATCAACCCTCAATACACAGCAACCGACCCCCTTCCAATACGCAGTGCAGCTAGAAATTGAACCCCCCTACCAACTATTGGGGGGTCGGTCGAACCCCCATTGAACTCCAAAATGAGCAAAATCTTTGCAGAAAGCTAAAAGTATGAAAATCTTTTCTTGAATGCTGTGAATTTAATTTTCATATTTAAAGCAAAAAACTTATATCCCCGAACTCATCGCAGCAAGATCTTTCCAGCAATATAAGTCTCTCCTCTCTAAGTTCAAAACTCGAGCAACAGTTAGTGTTTGAAACTTTCTGATTTTAAGCATTGAAATATCGAGTGTACGTTCACTGCCTGCTAAAGATGCTCGCAAGTTTATGCATTAAAATGCACTGAATTTCACTGTGCAAAAAATACACAGGGCTTCCTGTTAAAAAACAGAACACAAATAGTTGCGCAATTGTCTATAAAGTCAGCCAGTGAGCCAGGGTCCGATTGTACACACGCCGCCAATGAGAACGCGCCCATTCCCCCACAGGAGAGAAAACGCACTGGCGACATAGGAAAAAGTTGTGGCGTAATCACTCAAAATTTATGCCAATTTTCAGCTCCGAGCAGAAAGAGGGGACAATAAGATTATCAAAGGTCAGAATTGCTGCTTTCTGCTTTTTTAGGGATCTTAAAATTAAAAATGAAAGATTAAAATAGCCTAAAGCCATCCTCGGAAAATTTGCAGTTTTCCCATATAAGTTTCAACGCTGAGTTGCAAGTATTCTAGGAGGAGTTATCGAACTGACATACATACAGACAAACAACGCACCACTTTTAGTATTAAGACGAGGCCAACTCCTCCTTCGGAGAAGAAAGGGGAAGAACTCCAATCAGCGGAATTCCATTCCCTGAACTCCATCAGCGGAATCCCATTTTCCAACACCTCTCCGCGCAACAGAAATCGTCTCCGTGAAACTGAACACTATCGAAATCCTCTCCGTGAAACTGAACACCATCGAAATATTCTCCGCGAAATAGAAATCCTCTCCGTGAAACTGGACTAAATCGAAATTTCTACGTCAAACAGCCTAGCTCTCAGAATTCATTGGTTAGGGTTAGGGTTAGGGTTAGAGCTACACACAGCTGCGTGTTGAAAGGCGCCGTAAAAACATTGAACCAATTAAATTGCGCAACTTATTTCTCAGGCAGTCAGTATCAGCCTCAGTTAAAGTTAACAAAAGATTGCGCAATCTAAATCAACCCTCAATACACAGCAACCGACCCCCTTCCAATACGCAGTGCAGCTAGAAATTGAACCCCCCCCACCAACTATTGGGGGGTCGGTCGAACCCCCATTGAACTCCAAAATGAGAACAATCTTTGCAGAAAGCTAAAAGTATGAAAATCTTTTCTTGAATGCTGTGAATTTAATTTTCATATTTAAAGCAAAAAACTTATATCCCCGAACTCAGCGCTGCAAGCTCTTTCCAGCAATAAAGTCTCGTCTCTCAAAGTTAAAAATCGAGCAACAGTTAGCGTTTGAAACTTTCTGATTTTAAGCATTGAAATATCGAGTGTACCTTCACTGCCTGCTAAAGATGCTCGCGAGTTTATGCATTAAAATGCACTGAATTTCACTGTGCAAAAAATACACAGGGCTTCCTGTTAAAAAACAGAACACAAATAGTTGCGCAATTGTCTATAAAGTCAGCCAGTGAGCCAGGGTCCGATTGTACACACGCCGCCAATGAGAACGCGCCCATTCCCCCACAGGAGAGAAAATGCACTGGCGACATAGGAAAAAGTTGTGGCGTAATCACTCAAAATTTATGCAATTTTCAGCTCCGAGCAGAAAAAGTGTCCAGAGAAGGTTAGGAAATCAGATTTCTGCTTTTTTAGGGATCTTAAAATTAAAAAATGAAAGATTAAAACAGCCTAAAGCCGATTCCGGAAAATTTGCAGTATTCCCATATAAGTTTCAACGCTGAGTTGCACGTAGTCTAGGAGGAGATATCCTACAAACAAACAGACAAACAAACAAACAAACAACGCACCAACTTTAGTATTAAGACGAGGCCAACTCCTCCTTCGGAGAAGAAAGGGGAAGAACTCCAATCAGCGGAATTCCATTCCCTGAACTCCATCAGCGGAATCCCATTTTCCAACACCTCTCCGCGCAACAGAAATCGTCTCCGTGAAACTGAACACTATCGAAATCCTCTCCGTGAAACTGGACTAAATCGAAATTTCTACGTCAAACAGCCCAGCTCTCAGAATTCATTGGTTAGGGTTAGGGTTAGGGTTGACAGCTGCGTGTTGAAAGGCGCCGTAAAAACATTGAACCAATTAAATTGCGCAACTTATTTCTCAGGCAGTCAGTATCAGCCTCAGTTAAAGTTAACAAAAAGATTGCGCAATCTAAATCAACCCTCAAATACACAGCAACCGACCCCCCTTCCAATACGCAGTGCAGCTAGAAATTGAACTCCCCCCACCAACTATTGGGGGTCGTCGGTCGAACCCCCATTGAACTCCAAAATGAGCACAATCTTTGCAGAAAGCTAAAAGTATGAAAATCTTTTCTTGAATGCTGTGAATTTAATTTTCATATTTAAAGCAAAAAACTTATATCCCCGAACTCATTGCAGCAAGATCTTTCCAGCAATATAAGTCTCTCCTCTCTAAGTTCAAAACTCGAGCAACAGTTAGTGTTTGAAACTTTCTGATTTTAAGCATTGAAATATCGAGTGTACGTTCACTGCCTGCTAAAGATGCTCGCAAGTTTATGCATTAAAATGCACTGAATTTCACCGTGCAAAAAATACACAGGGCTTCCTGTTAAAAAACAGAACACAAATAGTTGCGCAATTGTCTATAAAGTCAGTCAGTGAGCCAGGGTTCAAGTGTACACACGCAGCCACTGAGAACGCGACCATCCCCCACTTGAGAGAAAATACACTGCCAAGATAGAAAAATTTTATGGCGCAATCACTAAAATTGATGCAAATTTTCAGCTCCAAGCAGAAAGAGGGGACAATTAAGATTATCAAAGGTCAAGACCGCCATTTTCTGCTTTTTTAGGGATCTTAAAAATTGAAAATGAAAGATTAAAATAGCCTAAAGCCATCCTCGGAAAATTTGCAGTTTTCCCATATAAGTTTCAACGCTGACTTGCAAGTATTCTAGGAGGAGTTATCCAACAAACACACACACACACAGACAAACAACGCACCAGTTTTAGTATTAAGACGAGGCCAACTCCTCCTCTGGAGGAGAAAGGGGAAGAATTCCCATCACCGGTACTCCATTCCCTGAAATGCCATTCCCTGAATCCCATCATCCAACTCCTCTCCGCGAAACTGAACATCATCGAAATCTTCTCCGTAAAAGAGAACTCCATCAAACACCTCTCCGTGAAACTGACATTCATCAAAATCCCCTCCGAGAAATAGAAATCCTCTCCACCAAACAGAAATCCTCTCCGTCAAAATTAAAACATTGAAATCGTCTCCGCTAAACTGGACTCAATCGATTTTTTCCGTCAAACAACTCAACTCTCCAGATTCATTGGTTAGGGTTAGGGTTAGGGTTAGGGTTAGAACTACGCACAGCTTCGTGTTAGAAGGCACTGATAAAAATATTGAACTAATTGAATCAATTCATTGCGCAACCGATTTCTCAGTCAGTCAGTATCAGTCTCAGTTAAAGTTAACAAAAACATTGCGCAATCTAAATCAACCCTCCAATACACAGCAGCAGTGAGAAGTTGAACCCTCCCCCCCCAACTTTATCTATTACGTCTCGCAAAACTGAGAACAATTTTTGCAGAAAATTAAAAGCATGGAAATAGTTTTTTTAAATGCTGTGCTTTTTCTTTTCATATTTAAAGATAACAAATTATATCCCCGAACTCAGCGTTGCAAGATCTTTCCAGCAATATAAGTTTCTCCTATCAAAGTTAGAAACTCGAGCAACAGTTTGCGTTTGAAACTTTCTGATTTAAAGCATTGAAATATCGAGTGTACGTTCACTGCCTGCTAAAGAGGCTCGCAAGTTTATGCATTGAATTTCAATGTCCAAAACTTCACAGGGCAGCCTATTGAAAGGCACAGATAATAAAACAAATTGATGGCGCAACCGATTTCACAGTCAGTCAGTATCAGTCTCAGTTCAAGTTAACAAAAAGTTTGCGCAATCTAAATCAACCCTCCAGTACACAGCGCCCGACCCCCTTCCACTACGCAGTGGCAGTTAGAAATTGAACCCCCAACTGTTGGGGGGTCGGTCGAACGCCCATTGAACCCCAAAATGAGTACAATCTTTGCAGAAAGCTAAAAGTCTGGAAATAGTTTTTTTGATGCTGTGCTTTTAGTTTTTCTATTTAAAGCAAACAATTTATATCCTCGAACTCAGTGTTGCAAGATCTATTCAGCAGTATAAGTCTCTTCTCTTAACATTTAGAACTCGAAGAGCAGTTAGCGTTTGAAACTGTCTGATTTATAGCATTGAAGTATCGAGTGTACGTTAACTACCTGCTTGCTAGCTGATGCATTGAATTTCAATGTCCAACAAATACACAGGGCTGCCCATTGAGAGGCAAGAAAACTTATCAGTAGCCAAATCATTGCGCAATTATCTATACAGTCAGCCAGTGAGCCAGGGTCCAAGTGTACACACGCCGCCACTGAGAACGCCCCCATCCCCCACTGGAGAGAAAATACACTGCCGAGATAGGAAAAAGTTGTTGCGTAATCACTCAAAATTCATGCAAATTTTCAGCTCCGAGCGGAAAGAGAGGACAATTAAGATTATCAAAGGTCAGAATTGCCGTTTTCTGCTTTTTAGGGATCTTAAAATGTAAAAATAAAAGATTAAAATAGCCTAAAGCCATCCTCGGAAAATTTGCAGTTTTCCCACATAAGTTTCAACGCTGACTTGCAAGTATTCTAGGAGGTACACAGGGCTTCCTGTTAAAAAACAGAACACAAATAGTTGCGCAATTGTCTATAAAGTCAGTCAGTGAGCCAGGGTTCAAGTGTACACACGCAGCCACTGAGAACGCGACCATCCCCCCACTTGAGAGAAAATACACTGCCAAGATAGAAAAATTTTATGGCGCAATCACTAAAATTGATGCAAATTTTCAGCTCCAAGCAGAAAGAGGGGACAATTAAGATTATCAAAGGTCAAGACCGCCATTTTCTGCTTTTTTAGGGATCTTAAAATGTAAAAATAAAAGATTAAAATAGCCTAAAGCCATCCTCGGAAAATTTGCAGTTTTCCCACATAAGTTTCAACGCTGACTTGCAAGTATTCTAGGAGGAGATATCCAACAAACACACACACACACAGACAAACAACGCACCAGTTTTAGTATTAAGATAGATAGATAGAGAGAGATATAGAGAGAGATTTGTGCCCTGTGCGAAAGTTAAAAAAACTCTATTTTAGTTGACAAATAAAAATACTTTTAAATCATAGTTAACAATTGACTTCACGTAATTAGTGCAATCTGAAATAGCGATTTACGTTAACATACTTAACCCATTATTAAGATTAGGTAGTATTGTTTTTCTACGTCATAAAATTGTTAAATTTAAAATGGTTGATTCCACGATAAGTATACTATTTTTCTCTTACCCACCTTATCTATAGATTCACCCGTCTGGCTTAGAAATTTTTAATTAGGAACGACTGCTACATTTACTAATCTTCCTTGTACCCACTTTAGCATTTTATGGTAACCCTCAAAGCCTTTTCAGGCAAAGTTCACTAGTTGATATTAGAGGACTAATTTATTTTAACATTCTTTAGTTTTGTAGACTGTTAGTGTTAGACAATTAAGCCCTTAAAAGTTCAAAGTGACATGATTTTTCAAGAGTAGACATCGATCCTAGCTAGTTTCATAGTAAAATCTTTGACTAAACTAAAGAAAAAGCACCCTTATGTAGCTATCCATAAGCAATAGGCCATAGCAGTTATACCAAATATAAATATTATCAATTAGGGCCTATTCACATTGTATTTAAGGCACACCATATTTAATACTAGGGCCTAGAGACAAAATCTAAGGCAAATCTATAAGCCTAGTTATGGCATCAAATGTAAAACCTTCATTGTCCTCAGACCGCATGTCTGCTTTTTGGGAAAGTGAGAAGTCATCACCATGCATTATACCCAGGTATGTTTTTATTCCAAAAATATTTAGCTTATTTTTTTTAGGTACCATACTAAATTATACTATAATTCTATACTAAGTTACTTTTTATTGTTCTTTATTACATTTGTTAGATTAGGCCTAGATTAATCTATAAAATACTAATAGGAGAATTCCTAAGTCAATGGGAATGTAATTGACCAAAAAGAATATTAAATGATCCTAGGGATAGTTTTGACTGCATTTAGAAATTATATTCTTTTGTAAGGAATTTAAATAGGAGATAAAACTATTAAATAGAATTAGGATCAGGCCTCCCAATGGGGCAGTTGTGTTATGCTAGTATTTAAAATTAATTGCCAAGGTTTTGTAGCCATTCCAAAAATTAAAACTTTTGTTTCAAAAGGCAAGCACTCAGATTAATCTTTTTTGTCAAGATGGTAAACAAGAATGACAACCATTTTTGCATATTTTTGTTAAATATAAAGCTTTCTTTTTTAAAATAATTAGTCTAGTCTTTATCATATGGTTTTTTATAGCACAATTTTTTGTATTGGCACAAAAATTATCAAGGCCTTCATTATTGCCATTGCCATTTTAATTATTAAATTGCCAAAATGATTATCATTTGTTATTAAAGTGACTATTACCAAAGTAAACATGTTTTTGACAAAAATTTACATTTTACAAATATTTTCTTTACAAGATTTTACATTCAACCAAGTTAAATGCCCAATGTATCATTTTAGCTTCTTTTCTAAATTCTTCTTTAGAATAAATTTTATATAACTAAAATTGCCAAAACCTTTGTAACAGGAATGAGATCTACAGAGTTAGTCCAGCTAGCCTATAAACCCTCACTGAAGTCTTTAAGTAATATATAATTGACTTCTTCAGGTTTAGGTTAATAAATTAGTTGCAGTTTTGATAAGACTATTATTCTGTCTTTTTATGTGTATTTTATAGTGCTGATTTCAAGTTTAAGCTTTATTTTTATGTAGCTTTATATAGCTTAAAGCCAACGCTAATATATATGGAAGAAATGTTTTAGTATAGAAAGTTTTGATGGGAATTGATTTTACTTTATACTAACCTAAACTTGAATAGAAGCATAGGGACCTATTGAAGATTATATTGATTAATTCTAGCCCATACTATATATAAATAAAGCTTGAACTGAAACCTGCCCATCTAAAACTTATATAAAAATTATAATCTTATCAAAACTGCCACTAATTTATCAACCTATTAAAGAAATTATTCATTCTTCAACTTTAGAATACTTATACTTTACCTTTTTGTTTTTATAGAAATGTTATAAAATTAGAAGTATTTTACCAACCTAAACCTGAAGAAGTCCTAAATATGAATTTATAATACAAAATTAATGTGATTTGCAACCTACCAAAATTGTTAATCTTTTAGATGATACTCCAATAAAAACTAACAATCTTTTTGCTTAACCTTAATTAAAAACATTGGACAAGGGTGGTCCCAATGGTTCCTGCGGTTTAGGCTACTGGTTTTGTCTACTTTAATATTTTTAGTGGATTATCTTGGTAGGTTGCTGCCACCAGGCTCTTGATGTTCCCTAATCCTAAGATATAGTATTTAAAGAACTGAGTCAAGACAACAAATAAAGTATTTTAAGTTTGACACACAGTTTATAAAAAATGATAATTGATCAAATGTTAATTGCACAAAAGTGTTTTCTTACATTACTTTCCCCTTTCTAAGTGCTTGGTCAAGACTCCCAGTTTTAAGGCAAGACTCCTCTTAGAGCAATTCTAAGTCCTATTCCCTTATCTCCTTTTACCTTGAATTCCTTTTAATAGAATTTTTTAAGTTAGAAACTGCACTCGGAAGACAAAGTGGATACTTTTTCCAAGAGCCCAACTGCTCTTTACTACGAGTAATGTAATCCAAAATTTGCAGTGTATTTACATAGTAGTGTAAAAGCATATTTGTCCCATGTCTATTTATACCTCTAAATTTTGCCCTACTACACCATGAAACAAGTCATATAGGTATAAGTTTAACAATTTTTGTCAGAACCAAAATTTTACTCCTAAGCTATATAAAAAAATAATGAGGTTATGCCTATTGTAATTAATTATATAAATGTATTTGTTTGTTAATTGATATTTAAAAATAAAAAATCTAAGTAAAAATCTTTATTGTAGCCTAGAAATAGTTTTGCAAATAATAATCTTCAAAGGCAGATCCAAGGGCCATGGCCCCTCTCCCCCTTAGCCATGGCCAACAAAATTTAGGCCATATTTTTGGCCTATAACTATGCAAGGTCTATTTCAATATTGGATTATAGTGCTTGGTATAGCTTGTCCCCCTCTACTTCAATTTCTGAATTCACCTGGGTAGTCTTAAACTCTGTCTACAACAAGAACAATTTTTGTTTTATTGATATTCTACGAGGGTTGTCCCAAAAATAGTGGGAAAACTGGCAATTGTAACTTTACCCCCTACCCCTTGTTCTAATCATAGGCATAACTTTTGAATGAATTGACATTTTTACTTTAAGTTGCATCAAATTCAAATATCACAGTCAGCCTCTGTACCAGTTTTCCCGCTATTTCTGGGACAGCCCCTATAGTTAAAAATACTATAAAATTGAAAATAGACAAACAGAAATGTTAAAGGGATTTTTTCCTAAAAGTATAGAATTTTTAGTAGTTTTGTAAATATCCTAACTAGCATCAATATTGTTTAATTTCTAACTAGTAACTCTGGATGAAGACTACATGAAATCTATAGGAGTTATGAAGAACAGTTAAATGACTAAACATCATTTGTTGTTCTGATGTTGGCATGGGGATGATATTTAGGTCATTCAAAAAGTACATTATGTTATATCATTAGTATTGCTAACTTGAGCCATCTGCATGACATTTCACTACCCAGGGTGCTGCTAATCCGCATTGATCGCATGTGCGTCTATGCCAACAATGGCGATGAAGCCGGCCCAGTTTACTTGGCCATCCGCATGCATGCTGGCAGCAGGCGCACCCTCAGATCTCAGCAGATCACTGTGCCAGAGCGGGGTCAGGTGTTCGAGCATCCAATCACTGTGGAGATTCAATATCCGCACGCTATTAAGCGAGATAATCCTTTGCTGATTATGCTGCAACGGCGTAAGAAGTATAGAAATTTAGGCTTCAAGACAATGGGCCTAGCGCAGGTGAGAGTTTTATTGTTTAAGTGCCTGTTTTCAGCGCTAAGAACTTTCGGTCAAATATCCCCAGACGAGTCTGTTAGTCAAATAGACTCAAATATCCCCAGACGAGTCTGTTAGTCAAATGGACTCAAATATCCCCAGACGAGTCTGTTAGTCAAATGGACTCAAATATCCCCAGACGAGTCTGTTAGTCAAATGGACTCAAATATCCCCAGACGAGTCTGTTAGTCAAATGGACTCAAATATCCCCAGACGATTCTGCTAGTCAAATGGACTCAAATATCCCCAGACGATTCTGCTAGTCAAATGGACTCAAATATCCCCAGACGAGTCTGTTAGTCAAATGGACTCAAATATCCCCAGACGAGTCTGTTAGTCAAATGGACTCAAATATCCCCAGACGATTCTGCTAGTCAAATGGACTCAAATATCCCCAGACGAGTCTGTTAGTCAAATGGACTCAAATATCCCCAGACGAGTCTGTTAGTCAAATGGACTCAAATATCCCCAGATGAGTCTGTTAGTCAAATGGACTCAAATATCCCCAGATGAGTCTGCTAGTCAAATGGACTCAAATATCCTCAGATGAGTCTGTTAGTCAGATGGACTCCAATATCCCCAGATGAGTCTGCTAGTCAAATGGACTCAAATATCCTCAGATGAGTCTGTTAGTCAGATGGACTCCAATATCCCCAGATGAGTCTGTTAGTCAAATGGAATTAAATATCCTCAGATGAGTCTGTTAGTTCGTCAAATAGAATTAAATATCCCCAGTTGAGTCTGTTAGTCAAATACTATTTACTGGTAAGTTGGGATTGTTGATTAAGTATCCCTTAATAGGGACGCATTGCAGTTCGACAATCTCAATGACTCAACTCAAAATTAATGTAACTCATTCAAGCCTCCAAATCTTGAGCTACTTACAATGTTGCAGGTGAATCTGTCGGACGTGCTCCAGTGCCGCCTGCTGCAGCACCAGCTCGACCTGCTTCCGGAGTCCAGCAGCAAAGTTGACCAGTCCTCTATGTCCGGCAAGTCCTCCTCTGCCGCCGCCGCGGCCGCTGCAAACCGCCGCCCTGTCGGGTTTCTCCACGTGGTGCGGCTGGAGACGCTGCCACCGCCGCGCGATCTGGCCGCCTGTAGGAAGGACTTCGCCGCTGCCGTCGCCGGCGCCGTTGCGTCTGGCCGCTGGACAGATGAGGCCATCAGCGATGAGGACGAGACGGACCATGGCGTGGATGAAGACGAGGAGGATGAGAAGATTAAGAAGGACGCTGTTAATAAGGTGATGAAAGATACCAGTTGAATTTGTGTCTGTCAGTTACACCTGGTGTGTGTCAGTTACACCTGGTGTGTGTCAGTTACACCTGGTGCCTGTCAGTTACACCTGGTGTGTCAGTTACACCTGGTGTGTGTCAGTTACACCTGGTGTGTGTCAGTTACACCTGGTGTGTGTCAGTTACACCTGGTGTGTGTCAGTTACACCTGGTGTCTGTCAGTTACACCTGGTGTGTGTCAGTTACACCTGGTGTGTGTCAGTTACACCTGGTGTCTGTCAGTTACACCTGGTGTGTGTCAGTTACACCTGGTGTGTGTCAGTTACACCTGGTGTCTGTCAGTTACACCTGGTGTCTGTCAGTTACACCTGGTGTCTGTCAGTTACACCTGGTGTCTGTCAGTTACACCTGGTGTCTGTCAGTTACACCTGGTGTCTGTCAGTTACACCTGGTGTCTGTCAGTTACACCTGGTGTCTGTCAGTTACACCTGGTGTGTGTCAGTTACACCTGGTGTGTGTCAGTTACACCTGGTGTGTGTCAGTTACACCTGGTGTGTGTCAGTTACACCTGGTGTGTGTCAGTTACACCTGGTGTGTGTCAGTTACACCTGGTGTGTGTCAGTTACACCTGGTGTGTGTCAGTTACACCTGGTGTGTGTCAGTTACACCTGGTGTGTGTCAGTTACACCTGGTGTGTGTCAGTTACACCTGGTGCCTGTCAGTTACACCTGGTGTGTGTCAGTTACACCTTGTGTCTGTCAGTTACACCTGATGCCTGTCAGTTACACCTGGTGTGTGTCAGTTACACCTGGTGTCTGTCAGTTACACCTGATGCCTGTCAGTTACACCTGGTGTCTGTCAGTTACACCTCGTGAATGTCAGTTACTCCTGGTGCCTGTAAGTTACACCTTGTGTCTGTCAGTTACACCTTGTGTCTGTCAGCTACACCTTGTGTCTGTCAGTTACACCTTGTGTCTGTCAACTACACCTTGTATCTGTCAGTTACACTTGTGTCTGTCAGCTACACCTTGTGTCTGTCAGCTACACCTTGTGTCTGTCAGCTACACCTTGTGTCTGTCAGCTACACCTGTGAGCCTATCTAATCGCACCCTAAAAGTGAACTCGTATTGAACTATTTCGCTTCTCATTTCAGCCAAAAGAATGGCGCCAGAAGTTCAAGCTTTTTATGGACGAAAATTTCTCTACCATATTGAAGCTTAAAAAGCTGAAGGGTGGCCAACAGTTTGAGGTGAGCGGAAAATGATACTGCAGTTTTTGCATTATTTATGATTTACGATTAGTTAGTTCCCTCATCTACTTAGTAAGTATCTAGGGTAAACGGCGAGAGTAACTTCGAATGTTAAAAAAGCGCCTCGTCATCTAATAAGTTGCTTCAAAAGAAAAATGAAAGTATTATCTGGTCTAATAGTACATTGCGCAGGGTTTGCAGTTGCTACGCAGGCCAGTCCCTGTGTATTTTCGTGCTTGCCTAGATGGCTAAATTGAATTGCCCCTTCCCGCTATCCTGTCGTCACTGGCTAGCAAGCAGAATTTGATAGAACGGAACCAACCGCTAGGGTTGGGGGGGATTAAATCTGCGCGCTCTCTTTGAGTCCAGTCTAAGTACCCCTTGTGCTGGCTGGCGGACGGCGCAGGGAGAGGCGGGGATATAGGCCTGTGCTAATGGGAACGCGCCCGAGCTGTACTCTCTGATAGACAAGGAAGGATGCGTGTGCGTGCAACTGACGAGAGACGGGCGGCTGGCTGTGGCTGTCCGGACTTCTCGGACACGCCCGGAGGCGAGAGAATCCAAGGGCCTGGCTTCCGTCTTTGGCTGCAAGCTTAGCTTATCGGGCACGGGGGTTAAAGATACGCATTGAAATATCATAGTTACCGACGTCTTAAACGATGTTTTAAGCTTTTTGTCGGTCTTTTGTCGATACTTTAGGTGTTGATGCTTTAATGTGCGCAATTATCGATACATTCTCTGACTCTTATATCGACCTGACGCCTTAATCGATTGATTTATTATTATTTTAAGCGATAAAGCTATCGATACTTTAAACGACGATTGACACTCATCGACACTAACAGACGCAATTATCGACACTTTAATTAATACATCCATCGACACTCGAATCGATGCCTTTATCGACATATTTATACCCTCAGACACTTTATAAGTAGCACCTTTTATCGACATGTCAAGTGGCACATTTTTCGACACTACCAGCGACATCTTAATCAAACATTTATCGACACTACAAGCGACATCTTAATCGAATATTTATCGACACTACAAGCGTCATCTTAATTGAACATTTATCGACACTACAAGCGACATATTAATCGATTATTTATCGACACTACAAGCGTCATCTTAATTGAACATTTATCGACACTACAAGCGACATCTTAATCGAACAATTAGCGACACTACAAGCGACATCTTAATCGAATATTTATCGACACTATAAGCGACATATTAATCGATTATTTATCGACACTACAAGCGACATCTTAATCAAACATTTATCGACACTACAAGCGACATCTTAATTGAACATTTATCGACACTACAAGCGACATCTTAATCGAACAATTAGCGACACTACAAGCGACATCTTAATCGAATATTTATCGACACTATAAGCAACATATTAATCGATTATTTATCGACACTACAAGCGACATCTTAATCAAACATTTTTCGACACTACCAGCGACATCTTAATCAAACATTTTTCGACACTACCAGCGACATCTTAATCAAACATTTATTGACACTACAAGCGACATCTTAATCGAACATTTATCGACACTACAAGCGACATCTTAATCGAACATTTATCGACACTACAAGCGACATCTTAATCAAACATTTATCGACACTACAAGCGACGCTACAAGTGTAATCTTAATCGAACATTTATCGACACTACAAGCGACATATTAATTGAACATTTATCGACACTACAAGCGACGCTACAAGCGACATCTTAATCGAACATTTATCGACACTACAAGCGACGCTACAAGTGTAATCTTAATCGAACATTTATCGACACTACAAGCGACATCTTAATTGAACATTTATCGACACTACAAGCGACATCTTAATCGAACATTTATCGACACTACAAGCGACATCTTAATCGAACATTTATCGACACTACAAGCGACATCTTAATCGAACATTTATCGACACTACAAGCGACATCTTAATTGAACATTTATCGACACTACAAGCGACATCTTAATCGAACATTTATCGACACTACAAGCGACATCTTAATCGAACATTTATCGACACTACAAGCGACATCTTAATCGAACATTTATCGACACTACAAGCGACGTCTTTATAAAACTTGTATTAACAATTGAAGCGACAACGAGGCATACGGAGTTGTTTTAACACTCGCTGAAGGATTTTAAGACAGGGAGCTCGGGATGATAATTAATTAAAGGCAGTGAAAAGATCGCTGCTATTTCTCAGTTGCAGAAATGGCTTTCAGGCGGGTTTTAAAGGCCTTCTGCCCTTTAATTAATTATCCTTATTCCTCTTTTTCCCTTATCCTATCTTCCTGATCTGCCCCTCTGTTGCAAGCTTCCGCGAACCCGCCTATACAATGCATTCGGTTGCATCCTTTTCGCCTTTGACTCTCTTCCCTTCGACTCCTCCGCTTTAGTGTTCCGCTCCCGTCTCTCCAGCCTCTGTGATTTTTTTCTTTTGCCCTGCCGTTCCCAACTCAACCCATGCCCGTTTTCTCTCATCGATTTAGTGCCTTTTTCTTATCCCAGATTCAGGTTTTTCTGTTATACCATAACACTAGAAGCCTTATATTGCTACTACCATTAGATCTAAGTACGATATGTAGCGTGTTTAATAATTTTTATTATCTTCGATAAAACTAGAAACAAAAATGGAGATAAATTTTCGTATAGTGGATGGATATACTAGTTCATCAATTGTTTCTGAACTTTCTGAACTTTCTGAATTCTGAGCTTACACATCGAGTGACACATCTATGAGCACATTGAGTGAAATGTCTATGAGCACATTGAGTGACACATCTATGAGCACATTGAGTGGCACATCTATGAGCACATTGAGTGAAATATCTATGAGCACATTAAGTGACACATCTATAAGCACATTAAGTGACACATCTATGAGCACATTGAGTGACACATCTATGAGCACATTGAGTGACACATCTATGAGCACATTGAGTGACACATCTATGAGCACATTGAGTGAAATATCTATGAGCACATTGAGTGAAATATCTATGAGCACATTGAGTGACACATCTATGAGCACATTGAGTGATACATCTATGAGCACATTGAGTGACACATCTATGAGCACATTGAGTGACACATCTATGAGCACATTAAGTGATACATCTATGAGCACATTAAGTGACACATCTATGAGCACATTGAGTGACACATCTATGAGCACATTGAGTGACACATCTATGAGCACATTGAGTGACACATCTATGAGCACATTGAGTGACACATCTATGAGCACATTGAGTGACACATCTATGAGCACATTGAGTGACACATCCTCAATGGTTAGTAAGCTGCTAAATGGGCAAGCTGAGCTGAGCGGGAGTTGTCACTGTCTCGGCACAAGCCAAAACTTTCACCCCCCAATCTGTGCAGCTTGACTACCAGCCCGAGCTGCAAAACGAGTCGCTGTGGAACGACCTCGACGACGCGGAGCCTGACTCCGACTCCAGTCTTGACGACGACGACGAGCTCAGCGTACAATCGACGCCCAAGCCGAGCCTGCGGCGCTACTTTGGCTCGCAGGTATCCGACTGCGGCAAGCCGCTGGCTTCAACTGCTGCTGCACCTGGGCTAAAGCAGCACCAGCAGCAGCATCGCCGGTTGCTTGCTGACGAACCCGACACGATGGACGACCCACCAGCGACGGGTCAGTCGTTGTTGCAGCCTCCAGCGCCGCTACCGCCGTCGCAGCCGACTCTTTCGCCGACGCCGCTGATGTCGACAACGTCATCACAACAGGCGCCGTCGGTGACGGCCCGCGGCTCTGCTCTGCTACCGTTTGACAATCCGCTGACAGATGTAAGTTTTGCGTTTGCGAGCTAGGGTCATTGCACAGGCGTAGCCAGTGCGGCATGGCGCCCCTTGGTGCTGGCGCCCCTTGGTGCTGGCGCCCCTTGGTGCTGGCGCCCCTTGGTGCTGGCGCCCCTTGGTGCTGGCGCCCCTTGGTGCTGGCGCCCCTTGGTGCTGGCGCCCCTTGGTGCTGGCGCCCCTTGGTGCTGGCGCCCCTTGGTGCTGGCGCCCCTTGATGCTGGCGCCCCTTGGTGCTGGCGCCCCTTGGTGCTGGCGCCCCTTGGTGCTGGCGCCCCTTGGTGCTGGCGCCCCTTGATGCTGGCGCCCCTTGATGCTGGCGCCCCTTGGTGCTGGCGCCCCTTGGTACTGGCGCCCCTTGGTGCTGGCGCCCCTTGGTGCTGGCGCCCCTTGGTGCTGGCGCCCCTTGGTGCTGGCGCCCCTTGGTGCTGGCGCCCCTTGGTGCTGGCGCCCCTTGGTGCTGGCGCCCCTTGGTACTGGCGCCCCTTGGTGCTGGCGCCCCAAGTCTGTGTCTATTTCTGTTAAGTCATCGAACCATATTAGCAATCGATCGTTTCTGCTTGTACAATATATTTTTTAGTTCAGCTAATGCCATTTTATCTCGTTTTTTTTAATTCTAACGAATTAGCAGTGCTGTCCTCAACAGATATGTTCAATATCGTAAACTAGAACTAGAGACACTAGAGACAAAGAGTACAAAGCTTAGTCACTTTTACTACTGCTACAAATGGTGCTTACTCGGTTAAAAAAGTGTCCCTAGAAATTTCCAATCCAGAATCAAAGCGCATCCTGACACAGTTTAGATTAGGACCGAGGACTGCGAGACCAAAGATCCCTAACGAGAATAGGACTAACCGAAAGTGCCGCCTGGGGGGGTAGAAAGTGAAGTTCACTTCCTGTTTATTATTTATCATAGACAGGGGGCTGTGTGCACCCTGGTGCACTTTTAGCGACATTGTCACAACTGGCAAGAGGCATTGCTGCCCATTCTGCCGACTCCCCTGAGCAGGCACACACTCACACAGGAGTGCACAGCGGTCCTGACTGTATTTATCGTCAGGCATGTACACTTCACTGTGCCTTGGGGTTGTGGCCCCAAGGCCGTTGATTGCACGAGCAGAGCCAAGCCGAGATTCCAATTTAGCCTCAAACTAATGTGACTGCACTTGGAATCGAGCCTGGGCCGCTGGCACACCAGAGCGCCGCGATGGACCACTGGGCTACGGCCCTCACTTCCTGTTTAAGTGCAGTTGGACTTTTATAGTGCTCCCCGTGATAAATGTGAACAGGAAATCTTGGATAAACAGGTTTGCCCCAGAAAATGTTGCATTGGTCTCCGTTTTTTAAAAAGTACATGCCGTACTTCGTCCACAGGCGCCGCCGCCGCCGCCGCCGCAAAATTTGGCACAACATCAGCCGAGGCGGCTGTCTTGCATCACCCCAACTTCCGCCTTCGCTGCCGTTAGTTTGCCCAATTGCCCGTCCCGTGTAGATTTTAGAATCGCAACAATTTTTATCGCTAATTGGATTTTTCAAAGAGAAAGAAGATTAGTTCTTTAAATTTTATGTCGCCGTTGAATTGTTTTTAGACTTTTTGATTGCGTTAATTGCATAGTCTGATTTTATATTTCACTGAAAAAATTAGCAAACACTTATGGGATCGTTTCAGGAGCTCAAAACTTCACACCGTCCAAAGGCAGAGCCTTTCATAGCCTCGAATCTTCACCTGCTCGAATCTTCACCTGCTCGAATCTTCACCTGCTCGAATCTTCACCTGCTCGAATCTTCACAGGCTCGAATCTTCACAGGCTCGAATCTTCACCTGCTGGAATCTTCACCTGCTCGAATCTTCACCTGCTCGAATCTTCACCTGCTCGAATCTTCACCTGCTCGAATCTTCACCTTCTCGAATCTTCACCTTCTCGAATCTTCACCTTCTCGAATCTTCACCTTCTCGAATCTTCACCTGCTCGAATCTTCACCTGCTCGAATCTTCACCTTCTCGAATCTTCACCTGCTCGAATCTTCACAGGCTCGAATATTCACATGCTCAAATCTTCACCTGCTCGAATCTTCACAGGCTCGAATCTTCACTTGCTCGAATCTTCACAGGCTCGAATCTTCACCTGCTCGAATCTTCACAGGCTCGAATATTCACCTGCTCGAATCTTCACCTGCGCGAATCTTCACAGGCTCGAATCTTCGCCTGCTCAAATCAAAAGCTTACCACCCCGAAAAAGTCTTGCTTTATGTAGTCAGTTCCGCTAGTTGCCAATTTGAACGAAATTCAATCCTTATGAAGTTTCGATCTTATGAAATTCACTGTCTTCGACAATGTGAAATTTCTAGCTTGTTAAAGCACCTAAATTGACAATTTCTTGCCAGAGGTATGAATTTTCACTGACAATTTAATGCTATCGTGGATTGGAAAACAGAAGCAATTCAAGACAAAGAATCTCTCCGATGCATCTAATTTTAGGACTTGAAAATACAACAATAAATTAAAAATTCAAACAATTAACTTTTGGTAATAAAATTGTTTACAGATCTAATTTAGTTAGATCATAAATTTTAACTGTTCCTACTGATGGTCTGAGAAAGTTTTTTATGATTGCAAATAATTAATCAAGGTGTTTTTACTTTAATAAGATAGATAATCTGCAAGATTTAATTGCTGTATTAATAATTGACTTTCTGTGTAAATTTTCCTAAATTTTAATAACTTATTTTACTGGATTGCATTGCGTCTCAGTGTGAAAGCTTTAGACAATAAGTACACGGGGCTCTTTTCTAAATTTCTTTTTTGTCTTTTTAGCCGCGCAAGGAGTGCATCGAGGCCGTCCACCGTCTCCACGGCGAACCGCTGCCCGAGAGGCTCTGCATTGTCTGCACCGCTGAGGCTGGCGGCCGGGTGAGTGCTCACTCACCTCACCTGAAATCAACCGTCACCTGTTCACACACTTTACCTGACACCAATCCTCACCTATTCACCCACCTCACCTGACACCAATCCTCACCTGTTCACCCACCTCATCTGACACCAATCCTCACCTGCTCACCCACCTCACCTGACACCAATCCTCACCTGTTCACCCACCTCACCTGACACCAATCCTCACCTGTTCACCCACCTCACCTGACACCAACCCTCACCTGTTCACCCACCTCACCTGACACCAATCCTCACCTGTTCACCCACCTCACCTGACACCAACCCTCACCTGTTCACCCACCTCACCTGACACCAACCCTCACCTGTTCACCCACCTCACCTGACACCAACCCTCACCTGTTCACCCACCTCACCTGACACCAATCCTCACCTGTTCACCCACCTCACCTGACACCAACCCTCACCTATTCACCCACCTCACCTGACACCAATCCTCACCTGTTCACCCACCTCACCTGACACCAATCCTCACCTGTTCACCCACCTCACCTGACACCAACCCTCACCTGTTCACCCACCTCACCTGACACCAACCCTCACCTGTTCACCCACCTCACCTGACACCAACCCTCACCTATTCACCCACCTCACCTGACACCAACCCTCACCTATTCACCTACGTCACCTTACACCCCGACTCAATGAATCCCAAGTTCATTTGCCTCTCTCTACACCCACAAGGCGCTATTGGAAGCGCTGCAGTCGGAGATGAGGCTGCCCTGCGTGCCTACGGCCTCCCCGGCCGACTGCAGGCACGCCATCGGTCACATGGCTGCTGCGCTGGCGCAGACGCCGAATCCAGCCGGCCGAGCCGGGGCTCCGCCGCCACCGGCGCTGCACAGAATCTGCCTTCTCGGCTCCGATCAGCACGCCAACGCTGTGCTCCGCGCCTACGTGGATCATTTCGGCTCCCGACCGCCTGGCTGGCAGTCCCGAGTTCGATTCCACTACGCCCCGTTGCCAGGCGGGCCGACCGCCTGTGCCCAGCTGTGCCGGCACCTTGCCGGCTGCGACCCCACCTACGCCAAGCTGTTCCACGCAGACGATTGGCGGGACAGCTCGCCTAGCGAGGCGGCGCGTCGGATCTGGCGCTACCTGACTGGCGCCTCGGGCTTGCTGGGCCTACAAATTGGCGAGGTCATGCTGGCCACCGGCCTGCGCCACGCCGAGTCCTCTGAAGCCTCTGAAACGGCGGCCCAGCAGCAGCAGCAGCAGCAACAGGCGCCTGGTTCCGCTTCATCCGCCTCAGCAGCGACGTCCGGGTCTGCGGTAACTGCGACGGCAACTGCGGCGTCGGGCTCGGCGGTAGCATCTTCGACGGACGGGTCTGCGGGAGTCGGCGGTGTCGCTGTCGGTGCCGCGGCATCCGGCTCGATGGACGACACCGACGTAGTGGGGTTCGCCTCCTGCCCGTTGGGCGCGCAGACTTTCGTGCCGTTCGTTGTTGGGGTTCGCATCGGCCTGGCGGAACATCCGGACAGCGACGGAGAGCAGCAGCACCACCAGCTGCACCATCATCACCATCCGCATCATCACCAGACCTCTCCAGCCGCTGGCCACCTTCACGGCTCCGGCACTCCGCCGCAGAGCCCCAATTTGAACGACGGCGGCGGCGGCGGCAGCGGCGGCGGTAGCGGCGGCGGCGAGTTTGTGGACCTCCAGTTGGACTACTGGACTGCGGGCAACGAGCGCAAGACCGCTCTTAAGCCGGCCTTCCGGGCGTTGTACATCAGTCGGCTGGCGCAGCCAGCTGCTGCGGATGACAAAACCTCTGCCTCTGGAGGCCCCAGCGGTGGCGCCGGAGCGGGTGGCTCGGTTAGCGCTAGAGGCCTCGTCATGACTGTGGTCAATCGGGAGAAAAAACAGAAAAGTGAGCCCTGACTTATCGCCGCTTCATAGGGTAATCAGCTGGAGTAACTAAGGCTGCATCGGCGCGGCTAATTCGCGCCTCGTCCCCTGATTCGATTTCGTGCGCGGCCGCATTCGTTTGGGACTTGTGCAGGAAAAATTGGCCGGGGGATTGCTGACGATTGGAATGTCACCCTTTGCGTGTGTATGAGTGCGTGTCTGCATACAGTATTGGCGCGCTTGTATGTGCTTAAGACAGGAGTCAGCGGAATTTTCCAGAGATACTTAAAAGCTGCTGACTGTACGAGTAGTATTTTGTGCAAAAGTAAACAGCTGGAGCAACTATGACTTTACCTGTGTACTAAAATGCCTCGTCATGTAATTAATTTGCAGTAATGCGCCTCGGCAAGAAAGGCAAGGAGACCGAGGGTAAACGCGAAGTTGTAGAAAATCTATCTAGGCTAATTTGCACTAGCAAGAGCCAGAGTCATCCCATGAAAGGTAAGACAGAAGTCTCATATGTTAATGAAACCTTTTTCCTATTGCTGTGTCGTTAGGACTGTCTTAGTAATTTTTGTTCAGTTCATGTGCACTCGTCTTCTCTTTACTCTGTTTTCTCTGCCTCGTCCTCTCTGTCCAGTTCAGTCTTGTTATTCTTATCTCTCTCCCTAGCTGCCTTCTGATTGGCTGGCTCTTTAATCTCGTCTCTTTCCCCAGTCGCGCATTCCTACCCCTGCAGGGTGGGCCAATAGACACAGCGGGGAGACAAGGCTCGCCTTTTCTGCTACACGTCTACCCCTCCTTTTCTTATCTGCACTCAACCCCAACCCCCCCCCCCCCTAATTTAATGTCTTATCTATACAACTCGTTTGGGCCCTGAGCCCGCGCAACTTACTAGTACTGTTTTATTACCAATTCCAACTAATACAAATATATAATTCAACGGTTGTCAGTCTATTCTTCTCTAACACGCTGAAACCAATTCCAGTTGTGGTGGACGGCGTCGACTGGTCTGGTGTGAAATTTTTCCAACTGTCATCGCAGTGGCAAACCAACGTTAAACAGATGCCAATTGCCGTGTTTCAGGCTGGCAAAACTGCTTCGGCTATGGGCCTTTAAATTGGACTGAATTAGTTACTTAGTGCTCAGTGTTTGTATCGGTTTTATTTAGCCGTTTATTGTTTAATGTTGTTGCTGCCTAATTGACATTTAATTACCGATGTTTTGGCACATTAGGTCAGGTGTCGTATCTAGCTATGCTAGGCGGCATTCAATACTGTTGCTATAGAACATGACATACCGTTGACATACCGTCCATACCGTTGGGACATTGCTATGCACATTGAATGTCGCTGCTGCCTGCTATAGTGGTGCTATGGCAGATAGCGTTGCTATGGTGGACACTAAACAGGCGTTGCTGTGGCGACACTAGATACTGTTGCTATGGGCATTGGATACCGCTTATATAGGCCTTTCTATATTTGTTTTCGTTCCATTTCTTTTAATAAGTTGCACACATTTTTGACTGTGGCTGCTGCGAAACCATGGTTACTGTTGCTATGCACAATTGGTCATTGTACTTTTGAGTTTTGATTCTTACAACATTCGCTGCAATTGAATTTTGATAGCTTAAAAAGTACACTTAGACCACTATGAGTATCTTCTGTCAGTTTATACCCAGCTCTCGGTTATACCCATTTTTGTTAATTCTTGGCAGTTATAATTTTGTTAATCCAAAGTCGGTGAGTAAATGCTTGAGCTGTTGTCGTGGCTTTCGTCTGTCTTTCGCTTTCTTTTTTGTGTTTTTTTATTGGACACTTCTGGTGTAGCTTTTGATTTTATCCGTAGCAATCGTATTGTCGTATTATTTAATTATTCTATTCCCGTGTTGTGAGCGTAGGCTGACTGTTTTTAGTTGAGTTTTAAATCGCTTTTGCTTTTTCTAATTTAGCATGCCACAGCGGCTTATAAATTCCCTGCTTCATTTTATACTTGTTGTCGCTTGCCATATAAGGTAAATTAAATTTTTCTGCGCTTTAATTTGCGCTTGGATTTTTTGTTATTACTTAAAACATAGTTTAGGTCAAAGAGCTAAGTCTAGGTCATAGATAGCTCGGTTTAGGTCATAAATAGTTCAGTTTAGGTCATGGATAGCTCGGCTTAGGTCATAGATAGCTCAGTTTAGGTCATAGATAGCTCGGTTTAGGTCAGATAGCTCGGTTTAGCTCATAGATAGTTCGGTTTAGCTCATAGATAGTTCAGTTTAGGTCATGAATAGCTCGGTTTAGGTCATAGATAGCTCGGTTTAGGTCATAGATAGCTCAGTTTAGGTCATGGATAGCTCGGCTTAGGTCATAGATAGTTTGGTTTAGGTCATAGATAGCTCGGTTTAGGTCAGATAGCTCGGTTTAGCTCATAGATAGTTCGGTTTAGCTCATAGATAGTTCAGTTTAGGTCATGAATAGCTCGGTTTAGGTCATAGATAGCTCGGTTTAGGTCATAGATAGCTCAGTTTAGGTCATAGATAGCTCAATTTAGGTCATTTACATCTCAGTTAAGGTCATAGAGATGGCTCAGTTTAGGTCATAGACATCTCAGATTCTCAGGTAAGGTCATAGATAGCTCAGTTTAGGTCAGAGACATCTCAGTTAAGGTCATAGATAGCTCAGTTTAGGTTAAATCTTCGTAAAAAATTAATTACCAAAAACTGCATTATGTCGAACGTTTTTCTGTCAGCTTGCGCTGACTCCGCCACTTCTACTTACAGTTAAGTGTAATAAAATAACGCACAACTTCAAATTTACCTGGAAGTTGCAGTGTCTGTTATGCAGCAGATACACACACATTCGTTGCTAGAAAATCTTCTTTACTCAACTGACGGTTGCTTGTGCAATCCTGATTTTTCTAAATGCATTCTATTGTTTAATTTCGAGTGTTTAAAAATAATATTAATTTATCTTTGAACTTCTTTGAAACTGAAGATATTTTGTTTGTCAGAATCATCACAAAAAAACGTTTTCCAAGAACGGTACAGCTTCAGTTATAAATCAACTAAAATTTACATCCAAGGTAATTTAAAAAGTATTTCTTGCTTTTTGAAACAATGGCAACGTACAGTACTAATTATACTAAAGCTATTCAATTCATAATCTGTTTAAATTGTCTGATTGTTTTTAGCAGCAAATTCAGTTAACATTTGTGTTGTACCCGCTTTGTGTATTGTCGTTCAAAAATTATCAAAAATTTTTATTAAAATTGTAAAATATAAAAATTATTACAATTGACTGCAAGTTTGTTAATTTGCTATTGTGGAATTTGTTCTTTCTTTCGGTCAGTAGCTGGTTTATAGGCTTGAAATGACACTCCTAGATCCTCTCTGGGTGCTAATGGCACTCTCCCAGATCCTCTCTGGGTGCTAATGGCACTCCCAGATCCTCTCTTGGTGCTAATGGCACTCTCCCAGATCCTCCTTGGGTGCTAATGGCACTCTCCCAGATCCTCTCTGGGTGCTAATGACACTCTCCCAGATCCTCTCTGGGTGCTAATGGCACTCTCCCAGATCCTCTCTAGGATGCTAATGGCACTCTCCCAGATTCTCTCTAGGATGCTAATGGCACTCTCCCAGATCCTCTCTGGGTGCTAATGGCACTCTCCCAGATTCTCTCTAGGATGCTAATGGCACTCTCCCAGATCCTCTCTGGGTGCTAATGGCACTCTCCCAGATCCTCTCTGGGTGCTAATGGCACTCTCCCAGATCCTCTCTGGGTGTTAACGGCACTCTCTCAGCTCATTTAACCCAGATTCTAGTCTAGATGCTTAGGCCAATGGTGGGAGCTGGCAATCCAGATCGCTCACAACCGATCTACTAAATGCTTGCATGTCTGCTATCGCGAGCCACTGCGGCTGTGCGCTGCGTCGTCTCCTGTTTCTAGCGCCGCTTGCTTCGGCGACAGCGGCGGCTTATCCCGCTGCCTCCGTCTGCCAGCGGCGCGGCTACCCGGGCGGCGTCAAGAAGGTGCCGGATTTGGAGGATCATCCGAAACGGCGCAAGGGCCGTCACGTTCACCCGATTCCCAACAGCCAATACCGCGGCTTCACTGTTAACGAGGGCTCCAGGGTAAAACCTTTTTTGGGGCCGATTTGTTTTACCTTGAAGTCTTCTTTGGAATCTTTTGCTCCTCGCTATGGTCCCCTCAGCTGAAACTTATCACGGTCCCTCAGCTGCACCTCATTATGATTCCTCAGCTGCACCTCATCATGGTCCCTCAGCTGCACCTCATCATGGTCCCTCAGCTGCACCTTATTCTGATCCCTCAGCTGCACGTCAACATGATCCCTCAGCTGCACCTCATCATGATCCCTCAGCTGCACCTCATCATGATCCCTTAGCTGCACCTCATCATGGTCCCTCAGCTGCACCTTATTCTGATCCCTCAGCTGCACCTCATTATGATTCCTCAGCTGCACCTCATCATGGTCCCTCCCTCAGCTGCACCTTATTCTGATCCCTCAGCTGCACCTCATTATGATTCCTCAGCTGCACCTCATCATGGTCCCTCAGCTGCACCTCATCATGGTCCCTCAGCTGCACCTTATTCTGATCCCTCAGCTGCACCTCATCATGGTCCCTCAGCTGCACCTCATCATGATACCTCAGCTACACCTCAGCATGATCCCTCAGCTGCACCTCAGCATGATCCCTCAGCTGCACCAAATCATGATCCTTCAGCTGCACCTCATCATAGTCCCTCAGCTGCACCTCATCATGATCCCTCAGGTGCACCCACCTCATCATGGTCCCTCGGCCGAACCGCATAGTACCTAGCTTCCCCTCAACTCACCGCTCCACCACGCCAGGTGCGAACAAACGACGTCGTGTTGCGCCAAATCGGGCTTCAATTTTATCCTGGCGAGAATGTACGCTTGAACAGGGACAACTGGGACCTCGTGGCCGAGTCCAACGGCCGTCTGTTGCTGACCACCGAGCTGCTGGATCCGCTGCCGGACAGTCCGCTCTACGAGCTTGTGAAATCTGGCCAGGCATTTGAAAAAGTTTTTGTGCACGTGGTACGCATGCCGGAAGACGAGCTCAAGGCCGAGTACCAACTGGTGTCGCTTGTCTGACTGTATTTCGTTGCTACCACAATATCTTGTTGACTTTGTGCATTAAATATAGCCGCAGAAGGCGACTTGTTTTGCTAAAATGTATTTACATGTACTCGATACGAAGGCTTCACTGCTTTAGTCAGTTTTTCTTTGCATAACTTATTTCGGCACCTATTATCAATGGTTTAGAAATTCAATGGCTATCTTTGTCCTGGACTATAGTTCTCAGTGTAAGAAAGCTACTTAATATATGTAAATTAATTCACTACTGCAGTTGTCTAGTCGTTACTATTTAATTATGAACGATTCATTTGAATGTGCAATCTCGAGCTACATGCTTGTTGATTTGTTGATTATTTACTTAACAAGCTATGTGGATAGTCATCAAAATACAGTTTTATGCATGTGGATGCAAAAAAATATGAAAACTTAATTAGTACTTAAATTTGTGCTTGGAAAAGTTTCATGATGGATGTCATTGGTTTTTAAATAGGCGCTACATGCAGTGGTGATAAAATGCAATAATAAGCAAACGTTATTTGATAGTGTGTATTAGTCCTTTAGATTTATCAATATATGATGAATTTAAATATCTTCGCCACTAAAAATATATCTAAAGTATGTTTACCTAAAAAATCTGGAAAAGCCGAACTTGTACGCATTTTAACAAACAACACTATACAAGTAATGCAAACGACACAGTTAATCTACTAAATGTAAACAGAAGTCAATGGTATTTTTATTTTACTAGGTTTTTTAGATAATATACTTCTGCAGACGGTGCTTAGCAAATTTTTTGGTTGCAGTTTTTTATTACTTTTTAATATTAATTTTTACCATCAGTGCAGCACAGCAGTGCAGATCTGCATCTTGTCTAGATATAAACTCCTAACTTTTTATTTCGAATTGATTGCCTACATTTTGCGTAATTTAAGCAGCTAATAAAGAAATGGCCTCATTGGCTTCCAGGGTTTTTCTTCCTAAGCAGTGTAAGCTTCTAATCATTTCTAATTTTTATGCACTTGGCCTACCTACACTAACAGCAAATCACCAATTAATGCTTGCCCAGGCATGCAATATCTTATATTTTTTGTTTAGTTTTATTAATTACTTTTACCTTAAGCATATTTGCAAAGTATTTTGCTTAATAAATATGCAACCAATGTATCCATGAGTCATAGCCTATTAATTATTAATGCCAAAGCCACCTACAAAGATTCCAGTTGTCTATTTTCCACTGTAACATCTTTCAAATATTTATTCTAGAATCCAAAGACAAAGTAGCATCCTTGCAATATAAGGAAACTTGTATTGTTTCCTGCAATGAAACTAAGAAACATAGTAAGTTTCAAAGATTCTTTAAAAGGCCTTTAATAAAGATCCCTTGCCAATATGCAATCCTGATATTTAATTTCAGGCAAATTTAATTTTAAATATAAGTTTAAGGCAATTTTTTAGGCATTGCAAAGGTTTAAGCTAAGGCCTATTCTAGAAATGCCTGGGCCATATATGGATGGTGACTAGTCATTTCGTCAAAAACCTTTTAGTTTTAGTCAAAAGCCTTTTCGTCAAATAGTCATTTGGTCAGTTCGTCAAAGTGTGTGCATAGTTTCAAATGTAAATTGAAGTTACTCTAGATCCATAGTCAGGATCATGTTATGGTATACACCAGAATAAAAAGTCCCCTAAAAAATCTACGCCACTTCATACTGAAATGTACACCAAGGAGGTCCTAGGAACTTACGCCAGGTTTTCTAGGCTTTGCAACAATAAATGACCTTTTTGCATGTTACACATTTTTAACAATAAAAATTTAACAAATGTGTGGTTTTCATTTAAAGTAAATTGGCTTATAGTAATGCCAACAAAAATCAATTTTTTGTTTAACTATTTTTTAGAAAATTAACACAATTAGTTTGCATGGAATTTTAAATTTTTATAAATCACAAATAGTTATGAACTTTCATCTTACAAGTTTTATGCTTTTTATGATTTTATAATAAGATTCTGAGGTTACGGCGTTATGCCAACAATTATTAATATTAACTTTGGCATGAAGGTTGGAGTTGGCATATGCTGCTTGGCATATTTATGCCACAACATCACCAAAAAATATGCAAATATATTTTGCCTCATTTTTTTATGCCAATTAATTATATGCCAAAAAAAAGAAAAATTTTCAATTGTATGCTGGAAATTTTTGGCATAATGTATATCATCTTGACTATGGCTCTAGATTAGTCACATGTATACTCAATAGGTTAGCATTAAAAAAGAAGTATACTGCTTGTTTAAAATAACATTTCTAAGAAAAGGCACAAATTGTAGTAGTTAGCTAGTCAGATTATTCATAATTTGCATAGTAAAATATCAAAACCATGCAATTGTACCATTATTGATATTAATATTAATGAAATAATATAATAAGAGCATAATTTCACTAAGTAAAATACTGTGTTCATCACAAAGCTAAGAATCAAGATGTAAAGGAAATAATTAAAAGTTAAGGTTAGGGTTATCCTTTTTCATGTTTCATTCTTAGAAACACTTTGCTTAAACAAAAGGTAGTGATGTCCTTTTGATATAGATTTATCTTGACATTAAATTATTTATTTTAAAAACTAATTAAATTATTTAAAAATTAATTACAGTGGGCTCTATTTTATCTACCGTTTGACAAAATGACCAATTTACTATTTGACAAAAAGGCTTTTGACAAAATGGTATTTGACAAAATGACCTGGAACCATTTGGACTATGTATAGTCTGGATCATGCTTGGTGCATGCCCAAACAAAAATCAATAAGTACAAATGCATGCCAAAAAATTGAGTGCATACCTATTATTAAAACTCAGTTGGTATTGCAATAATAAATAACCTTTTTTACATTGTGACAATAAATGACCTTTTTTCATTGTGTAAAAAGCCCTTTTTGACAGATAATTTAGTTAATTTTTCTGCTTTTTTTGGCAATACTATTTATATTAGAAAATTGATACATGCAAAGATTTGTTTAAATGCCTTATTACAAGCTTAAAAACTTGTAAAGTGGGAAATTTTTGCTTAAAAATGAACTTTTTTCACATTTTTTCTACTTCACAATTACTCTTCTGCGTGATTCTATGCAGTGCACACCAGGTATATTTTCTTAGGACTGATGCACGCCAACTATACATGTCCACTTTTGGCTTGCAAGGCCAATGCATACCCAAATTTTTGGGCATATATTATAATTTATATGATCTAGTGTGGTAAAAATCTAGCGATATTACTACTATTAGACTTATTCTTTTTAATAAGCATGGATATATAGATAATGAAGTTAAAAATGATGGCATTTGTTATTTGCATGATACTATATAAATAGTACTATTGTTATTTATACAGTAGCTAATATAAAGACTAGTTTTAAATATTATATAATAGTAATTTTAACAATGCCATAGTCAGGAAGGTGACCTTTTTGCTTGAAAATTCCAGTGTGCATAAGCTCTTCATAGTTCATTTGGTGTGCATTTAGTGTGCTCAAATCTTAAAAAAAATTGCATTTGGAATATTGCATATACAACAAAATTGCATTTGGCATACAAAAAAGTAGTATACAAAAAGCTATTTAAAAATGCAAGTATTGTCAGTTTCTGTTACAAAAGGTATCAACATTTCAAAGAAAGGTTGCAGTTCAAAGATGATAAGAGTGCAAAAAAATTTATAAAATGTGATTATGCTATTTATTTTAAAACAATTTAAGTACCAGGACTTCATATAACTACAAGTTATTATAATTGAAAAATAGACACGAAACTTATTTTGTTATAATCTAAATATAAATGTCAAATGGAAAAATGGAAAAAGGTCCTTTATTGTTGTAGTGCAAAAGTAAAGTTGCATAATTTTTTAATTTTGGCATACATGACAATCACATCCAATTTTTGGCGTAATTTGGCATCATAGAGACCTTTTCCCAAATTTAATTCTAGCATGCACATGCCACCTTCCTGACTATGATAACAATGTATTTGATTATAAATTTATCCTTTTAAAGATAAATGAGTTATATTCTTATCTATTTCTTTTAAAACACCTTTTGGTCAACTTATGGTCAACTTTATAACTTGACCAATTTTTGAAAGTAATGTGTCTTTTAGGCAAATGAGATTTATCAACTAGAATAAAAATTGAAAAAATATAAGAAAATAATTTTTAAAAATCTTATTAGTCCTTATTCTTTGTTTAAGACTAGCAAAACTATATACAGTCTAGGTTTTTTGTAGTGTTCCGCCATAAAGAGGGTCCATATACCATAGCCATATGCAAAACTATGGCTTATTCCAATTCTCTGTATTCCATAGCCATAGGGACCCCTATTCCTATATTCCCCTATACCCCTATACCCCTATATTCCTATAGTTCCCATAGCTGTAGCCATAGTTTTAACAAAAAGTCTAGAAAACAAAATATTTTGAATCAAGAAGATAACCTAGTGCTTAAACAATTGCAAATTAAGTTAGAAAATAAAAGAAACACTCAATTGCCTTTGTAAGATTATATTTTGTCTTTTTTCAAAGCAATAATACTTTATCGTTACTGAGAGTACTAATGCTAAACGTTTTCACATTAATAAAAATTAATGTTTGCTAGTGTTTTATTGTACTTTTTTAGGTATATTTTAAAAGTTTCTAAGTTGATAATACAGTTTACTAAAAGTATCTTTGTTTTACTCTACCTGTTTCTAATATTTTTCAATTTTTTAACATTAATAACTATGGCTATAGGAATCTACAGAATGTGACAACAACTACCATATTTCTGTAGACATAGCCGTAAGAGCAGCTAGCTACTGTAGGCATATTTGTAGCTTCCATAGGCACCTATTTTACCATATTTGCCATAGCTATGGCTACAGCAAAATGCTAATTATTTGGCCTAAGTTCAAGGCTGGGATATTTTTATATATCATTATTTATATATCACCTAGCCTGATTCCTAATTCTTGATCCAACATGATTAGGAATCATGTTGGCAATACATATGTAAGTCATTAATGGCTAAAAGTAGTCATATGACTACTGTAGCAGAGCACTTAATACAATTCAAATAGAAAGAAAGAAATAGCGGTGACTTAAATTAACTATTAAATTTATTATTAATTATTCTAGGTTATTTATTTAGTTGTAGAACTTGACAAAAAATAATATAACTTATA
The DNA here is from genome assembly GCA_002269645.1 of Macrostomum lignano. Taxonomy (NCBI): domain Eukaryota; kingdom Metazoa; phylum Platyhelminthes; family Macrostomidae; genus Macrostomum; species Macrostomum lignano. Next base: position 36,658 of record NIVC01003284.1, read on the forward strand.
TTTAAAGTTACTAGGCCTAGGGGCACAGTCTTGGCAGTAGCAGAGTGACTAAGTCTAATATACTAAATATAATCTAATGTTAATTTGGTTTGGTTGGCTCTATAGCCTATAGAGCAAAATTATTTCAAATAGTCTTGTCTGGTATCACTGGACTAAGGTAACGAGACACGCCAAGCGTGAGGAGGGAGAGGAAGAGCCTACACCAAAAACACAAAACACCCGCACTCAAAACTGCAGCAAAACTGCTCCACTAAAACCTTCAATACTAACTTCAAAAATGTGGTAACAAAAATAATAAAACAGTAGATGAAATAATAGACATAATTTTCCTATAACAAGTGCTTTCCCCCTACCCCCCATAATTATTACAAAAAATCAATTTAAGTACACTAAAAAATCAGATAAAAACTAAAAAATATTATAACGACATTGTCACAACTACTATTCTGTCCAATATCAAGTTATATATGTGTTTCCAATAAAAATAGCTAGGTAAATTCCTAGGTTGCATCCTAGCATATGTTCATATAGGCCTAGTAAATAAAAAGTTGACAAACAATAATAGATAGTAAACTATTATTAGGATATCATTTTTATTATATTGGAGAAAAGGCTATCTATTAGCTATCATGTCCTTTATTAACTGCCTATAGCAATAGCAATAGCAATGTTGCTATTTCTTCATAAATTTATTTTAAAATTTACTATAAAGTCCTTTTATGAGTTGATTCATAAAACAAAATTTAATTTGTCAAAGGAAGTTGTTTTACTAATAGTTTTTGTCCTAACTTAAAAGATGATTAAAATATTATATAATAATATAAATATTATTAGATGAATATAAAAAATGTATAATATTAAAATGTATATTAAATGTATATTAAAATATTAATAGATGATAAAAGTATTATATAATATATAATACCATAGGCATGTTTTTATTATGAGTTGATAATATTATGTATAGACCATTGCCAACAAGTTTATGCTGACATCTTAATGATAAATATTGGGTGATATGCTATAGGTGAACTATGCAGTAGCTAAGCTAATGTGTTAATATATACTGGGTAGCCATTTTAAAATAAGCAAAGACAAATGATTCTTAAGTCAGTGTGGTTCAAATGTATTTAAAGTTAATTAAATGGGTTCAAAAGTTTGATTTAAAATAAGTAAAGTAAGCTATAAGTAGACTAGTAACAAATCAAAAATCAATTTAACAATCAGGGGCCTAGTCAAGGGGGACAATGGGGACATGTCCCCCTGGAGGGGTTGGTTTACTGCCTTTGTATTTCGCTTCCATTGCTTCCATTGGAGATGGATTTATGTCTCTGCCCCCCCTGACGTAAATCCTGGCTATGCGCCTAGTAGCAATGTATAAACTTAGCCTTTGTGTTGTACTGTTGCTCAGAATACAACCTTTTGTTGAAGAGGTTTTTGTCTAGCCTATGGCTTCAGTGAAGTTCTTAAGAATATGAATAGACTTTTTGACTTAATCTAGTATATTATATAAGGCACAATTACCGTCACATGGCCAATTTGGCTAATGTGATTGTATAACATTAAATTGAATATTGTACTCCAAAATTGGAGTTGTGCAATTCAAACCCATGAGGGCCATCCCTACACCCAAGGCATTGAAAGTTTGTCTGCCTGACTATTAGAAAGTCTGGGCCACTGTACACCTGTTAATCATGTATATGCTTTGTTCAATCCCCGGCAGTGTCCCTGAGCGCCCGGCTGCTGCACACCTCCCGCGCCGCCCTGGCCATCCCCAAGGGCCCGGAGCGCGAGGAGTTCATCGATCAAGGCTCGGCCAAGATACTGAAGTCCATGGAGGCCTGGAAGGAGCAGACCAAGACCGGTCTGAGCAGCGTTACCGAACGATTCGAACGGCTGCACGAGATTTACTACGGCAAGGACCGCGACTTCACCAACTATCCGCCAGTGAAGATGCAGCCGCACATGCCCAAAGTGCGGTTGGGCATCCTGCCGGACTCCTGGTTCCAGGCCTTCTACAACAAGACCGGAGTCCTAGGCCCCTACATCTTGGCCCTCGGCGTGCCCACCTTTCTAATCAGCAAAGAGTACTGGGTGCTGGACCCCGAGGGCATGGTGCTGCTCGTGTCCGTTCCAGCCCTTATTGCTTTCGTTAAGAAATACGGTCAACGGATTAAGGTTTGCGCTCAAATGTGTTTTTAAGTCAGCATCTTCGTTTCTTTGTTTACTTTACTCTTGTGACTTATTAACGACTCAAACGACTGCAATGTGACAGAGAGGTTAATTTTGAGTCGCAATAGTTGTAGAAACGTTAACGTCGCGAAAATTCGTTTAAAGAGTTGTTGTATTAGCGCTTAAATCTCTATTAACTTAATTAGACTAAATAGAGTTGTCATAAATGCTAAATGCGATTCTAATTCATAAAGTCATTCATAACGATGCGCTTTAGACGCAACTCAGTGATTCTATAGCGACTCTACGGCCCAGAGTGGTGTCAGAGTCGCGGACATTAAAACTCCAAAAATTGACTCTTAGACGATTCTTTGATAAACTTTTTGGCGACTTAAACAAGAGTTACACCTGTGTTACCTGCACTGTTTTAGTACTATTCCGAAGGTTAACCCTAATAATGTGTCGATCCCAAAGAATTCAGCCATTACTGTGTCATGTCATGTAGCGTGGTGCATCATGGCGCGTCAACTTAAAATTGTTGAGCCGAATCTCGAATTTGGACTCCAGATGCCATATTGGCTCTTTGTTAATTCCAAGCTGGATGCCATCTAATTTCAAGTTCCATACTTTCTAAATAATTAAACTTCACATTGCGCAAAACATCATTTTTTAATCCAATGATATAACCATCAACAAAAAGTAAATATTTTTATCAGCAATGACGCAAGAGAGCACTGGTTAGGTTAAAGCAATGTGAAGTTTTGGTCTTATGAAATTAACTGTCAAGAGGAAATTGTCAAAATTTGAGTAATCTGTAAGCATACCGGGTGTCCGGATTGAACGGAAACGCTGCTTAAAACGTCGTTAATTACGTAATCTTTCGCAAAATTCAAAATTTTGCATTGGTGTCAGAACCAGCAGAAATCACAGAATTTAATACATCCACTCTTGCAGCTTTATTCCTAACCATGGCTGAGCACGAGGCTCAAAGACGAGCAATCGCTGAATTACTTTGCGCTGGAAAGTCAACTAGCGACATCAGAGAAGTGCTCAATGTGAGCAGAAAGAGGATTTTCACTGTGAGGAAGCTGCTGAACGACACAGGAGATGTCACCAAAAGACATGGGGGTGGTCGTCCGAGGACAAAAAGGACGAAGAAGACCGTCGCAGCCGTCCGGGCGAAGGTCAACCGAAATCCCCGAAGGTCGATTCGCCGACTGGCACGTGAGCACGACATGAGCAAGACGACAATGTCGGAGCTCGTCAAAGAAGACCTCGGCATGGTGTCCAGGGTGGTGGTGCCGAAGAACCTCATCACTTCGAAGCAGAAGGTATCGCGTCTCAAGCGGTGCAGGCAGTTGCTCACGTGGGTGAAGAACCACGGCTCGCTGGTGCGCGTGTTCAGCGACGAGAAACTGTTCACCTGTGACCAAGCCGTGAACAGGCGCAACACTCGCTACATCAGCGCCGCCAGCAGCGCGGACACACCTGCCCACGTGAAGTACAGTATGAAGTCTAAGCACCCGGCCTCCATCATGATGCTGGGCGTCGTTGCGAGTGATGGACGGAGGTGTCCCCCCATTTTCATCAACCCAGGCACCAAAGTGAATGCTGCATGCTACCAGCAGCTGCTGCAGCAGCACGTGCTGCCTTGGCTGCATCAGCAGTACCCTGACGGACAGTACGTGTGGCAGCAGGACGGTGCTCCGGCTCACACAGCGGCCACAACCCAGCAGTTCTTGGCAGACAACATGGCGAACTTCTGGCCGAAGACGATGTGGCCGCCCTCCAGTCCGGACCTGAATCCGCTGGACTTCTCAATCTGGCAGCGTGTGGAGAGCGAGGCCTGCAGATCCTGCCACAGCAGTGTGGAAGCGCTGCAGGCTGCTGTTCGGCTGGCGTGGGAGAGAATGGACACCAACTATGTGAGGAAGGTGTGCCAGCAGTTCAGGAAGAGGCTGGAGCGCGTGATCGCGGCCAATGGCGGCCATTTTGAATGAGAACAATGCTGACACCTTCCTGTTTACTGTTGTCAAAAATAAATGGTACAGCTGCTTGTCTTGCTGAGAAATTGCAAAAAATATTCAAAAAATCAGCAGCGTTTCCGTTCAATCCGGACACCCGGTAGAGTCTGCGGACTTTTGCAACTTGTGTCAGTCAGAGAGACTCGGTAGTGTAACAGGTAGGGTTGATAGATAGATAGATAAATGGTAGATAGATGATAGATAGATGATAGATAGATAGATAGATAGATAGATAGATAGATAGATAGATAGATAGATAGATAGATAGATAGATAGATGATAGATAGATAGATGATAGATAGATAGATAGATAGATAGATAGATAGATGATAGATAGATAGATAGATGATAGATAGATAGATAGACAGATAGATGATAGATAGTTATATGATAGATAGATAGATAGATAGATAGATAGATAGATAGATAGATAGATAGATAGATAGATAGATAGATAGATAGATAGATAGATAGACAGATAGATGATAGATAGTTATATGATAGATAGATAGATAGATAGATAGATAGATAGATAGATAGATAGATAGATAGATAGATAGATAGATAGATAGATAGATAGATAGATAGATAGATAGATAGACAGATAGATGATAGATAGATAGATAGATAGATAGATAGATAGATAGATGATAGATATATGATAGATAGATAGATAGGTAGATAGATAGATAGATGGATAGGTAGATAGATAGATAGATAGGTAGATAGATAGATAGATGGATGGATAGGTAGATAGATGATAGATAGATAAATAGATAATAGATAGACAGATAGACAGATAGATGATAGATAGATAGATGATAGATAGACAGATGGATAGGTAGATAGATAGATAGATAGATAGATAGATAGATGGATAGGTGGATAGATGATAGATAGATAAATAGATGATAGATAGATAGATGATAGATACAAACATACATACGTACATACAAAGATTCTAATGCTTAGAATGCAGCTTTGCAAAGTGTGTGCATGCATTTTACTTAAAGTAGGTCAGAAAGGATTATTATTAAGAAAATGCTCACTGAACCATTAAAAAACCGCGCAGGAAATGGAAGCCAAGAAGGCCAACGAGCTCGACGAGTCCGTCATTGTCCGCCCGATAGAGGCCGCCAAAGACTCCGGCAGGGATCTCGTGCGGCTCACCGAGTCCCAGCTACAGAGCTTCCCCATCGTTTTTGAGGAGGCTTTCAAAGCCAAGCGGGAGATTCTCGACCTCCAGCTGGAGGAGGAGTATCGCCGCCGCCTCGCAGAGGTCGCCCGCACCGTGGAGCGCCGGATGACCTACCACGTGGAGCTGGCCGCTGCCAAGAAGAGCTTCCAGCAGCAGCACCTGGTCCAGTGGGTGCTGGACGGCGTGACGAAGAGCATCACGCCGCAACAGGAGAAAGAGGCCATCCAGCAGTGCATCCGCGAACTGCGAGCTCTGGCGCCTAAGGCTGCTTGATAGATAGATGATGATGAATTCTAAACTCTAACTAGTGGGCTTTTTGCTTTGGAATATGATTGAATTTATCAGTTAGAAAACTCTGCCTATAAATCTGTTACAACTAAGACTATACTATTAGCTATTATTATCATTGTAGTGAATGTATTAAAAAACTCGCTGTGTACGACAAGTGCAGTGTCAGTTGAAAGAGAAGAGACTTGGAACCAACTGTTTAGAATAATATATACGAGTATCATCTCAACGGACTATAAACTCGAGGGTTCGTATTTTTTATCCTTGTGCTAATCTGTTTGTGGTGGAGAAATATAAGCGAGAACAGTACCTGAATTTGCTAACTTTAATTCAACACCTGGATATGTTCTACTGTTAGAAATAAAAGTCTAATTATCACATATTAACTTTATTAAGTTGTGCTGGTCTGCCTTTTTCATTTCTATATTTGTGTTTTTATACAGCGCCAAGTTTGATTTTTCCGGGTCAGACTTTTGGCCATAGACATCCTGAGCGGACTGGCTGCTGTGGGTTTCAACCGGAGAAGAATAGAAGTCAAGGACTTCTTAGTCAACTCGGAAAGGAAAACTCGCAAATTATGTTGAAAATGGTATCTTCTTTATTGTAGCCGTCATGGCCGTGGGCGCATCCATGTATGCACCAGCTTCCGACATCATTGTCTGTCCTTCGCTGCTCTTCTTAGCCTGTCCACTGTCCATCCGGTCTATTCTTTCTCTCTTTCTCATACTTGAGCTTTCGTTCCTTGATCTCCATAGATTCTGAAGAAGTTGGGGTGACGCTTGGTCGCCATGATCTCAGCTGTCACTTGAAGCATTGAAGATAGCGCCCCTCAGATAGGTCCCAAAAGTGCTTCTTACGACAGGTCCCGAGCAGTCGTAGAGTTAAGGTCAACCTTACGAAAGACCATAGACATACTAACGTTTCGAGAAACTACATATAATTAATAACGGTCTGTATGTGCAGGACTGTCAATGTTAAAGGTTCTGACTGACACCTCCCCCTTCTGTAGTTGTTGTTAAACGATCGGCTAAATTAAAATATGCGATTCGATCGGGTCCGTAAAAATTGTAAAAAAATCCGAAGAAAGGCAAAACGTTGCAGTTTATCGAATATGGATAGATTTTTTATCGCACAGTTTATTCTTTTAGTGTAATAGAGTAGTAATTATGTGTAGTTATAGTAGATCATACTAGTAAAAATATAGGTTGATTCTGTATAGAAATATAGCGATTCTTCGACTCTATATAAGAATCAATTGAGAGAAAAATGTTAAAAAGAAAAAGTAAAAAAGTTTAAATTTTCGATTTTGACAGCAGTTTCGTTTATAAAGAGATGCTTTAATTTTTGTCGTTTAAATGTATATAATTTGTCATAAAAAGCATGTCACATTAAAAACAAAGGGGGGGGGGTTTATAGCTCAAAGTTTAGCTACTTCTAGTAGTAAGATTCTAGAAAGATAACTTAATCACTGGCAAAGTCAGAATTTGTGTTATTTGTTTACTGATAAAACACAAATTCCTCAGGACTTTATTGGGTGATACTACGGGCTCGTATATTCAGTAATATCCCGTAAAAAATTTTTTGTGTTTGATTTATGAGATGAAACGTGCCCTTTTCGGGAGCTATTTTCATAAATTGTATAATTATACACAAATATCCCCTTCAAAGTGTATGTTTTATCTTCCACTAGTACACAATTTACTTCGAAGAGCAATCAAACTTATCACAATCAAGTTTCTTTTACTTTCGACCGAATTCTCGCTAAACTTGTTGAGTGCACCTCGGGAAAGGCGCAAAACCAAAACGAAACAAAATATTAGAAATTTCAAGATAAAAAAACTGAAAACTTCTTCCTACCTCCTAATTTACCCCAGGCCAAGAAGCGTCCCCAGAGTCACTTGCATCCCGCCGGAGTTGTTGCAGGTAACACAGGTAAAATACGAGAGAAAAGTGTACTGTGACGACTGTAACGCGACGAGATGTCACGGTAAAAGTCGCCTAAAGAGTCACTTTAAGGCGTTTGATTTTCTAAGACACTGATGAAACGAATCCCAGGTGACGCAAGTGACTCTAGGACACTTTTATAAATAAATCTGGAACCGTAGAGTCGCATTTCAGGAGTTCTAGAGTTGCTAAACTGCGTAGTGTAGATCTAGACTACTAAACTCTAATTGGCCTACTTTTGAGTTAGTAGAGAGTTAATCGCTAACGCAGCGACTTTTCCGTGTCTCGAATATAAAATAGAAAACGATCACGTGACGCGCGTTTTGTACTCCACACTCGCCTCTTCCGTTGCATTTGAGTCTTAGAATTTACAAGGCAAACTCTGGCCCGTGGGCCTCTCTATCAGGCCCTCACGGATCAGGTCCTTCGAAACTTTACAATATAGCCATCCCGCGCCCGCTCAATTGGAATTTATCTTCATTAACTCCTTTTTGTTTTCTCTCCCCTCCTCTAGCCCGCAGTCATGCATGCGCTAGGTTCTCTTTTGGCCCTTGATCAGGTAATAGAGTTTGTTAACCCCTGTGCTAAAGTCATAAGAGGGTTGTTTGCAATGAGTTCTTAGCAAATAAAGTCATGTTAACGTTTTCAACGAGTGCTCATGGTGTGCAGAAAGAGCCAGCCACAATAGATATGTCTACCTTCCCATCAGATTCGGTGTTGCCTCCATCCGTTCCTGAAACTTGCTTAGCTGAAGCAGCTGCATAGCTGGAGCCGCCGCCACCTGGACTGCCCGATGGGCCGCCGGAGCCGCCGCAGTAGCCACCGCCGCCGCCGCCTCCGGCCTTATTTGGTCCACCAGTTGTTCGGCCTCCACCGCCTCCACCACCGTAGCCACCAAAGCCGCCTCCTGATCCGCCATCACCTCCTGCCAAGTTACTTCCAACGGTGCCACACTGGCTGCCCCCGGGTGGAGTTCCAGGTGATTGCCATCCTGCACCGCCGGCGCCGCAGTTATTTCCGGACGGGTTGCTTCCCGCGTTTCCGGAGCAGCCGCCGGTCGAACTGTTTCCAGGGCTGCCTGTAGCCGAGCTGACGTCTCCTCCGCCTCCTCCTCCTCCGGCCGCCAGCAGCAGGACGGGACTGCCGCCACTCGTGTAGACGAAAGTGCCGCCTCCTCCGCCGCCGCCATTGCCATCGTTTCCGGGTTTTCCGACAACAATAGTCAACGTCTGAGAGCTGTTTAGGATAAAGTGGGCAATTTTTATAGCCCCGTTGCCACCGGCTGCACTTCCGGAACCTCCTTTGGCACCACGCGCTTCGAACCGATAGCAGGCATTGTCCACAGGGGGCGTGTAGTTCACCGGTGTTCCATGTTGTTTTGAACCCGAGGTTGGCACTGAAAATTTAAATTGACGATTCGAAGTTATGCAATAAATATAAATTCATTGGACAACAAAATTAGATGGACGCTGCACTAAAAATACATGTACTTAGTCTTTTCTCTGTAGCATTTTCAGAGAAAATGCAGCTTGATAAACTTTATAAACTTGATAAACAGACCCTTGATTCATTTGAAATTCGAAATTTCAATTTCAGTATGTAGGAAATTTCTAGCAAAAAATCCTGAAAAACTGAACATTGAGCTCTGCGGGCGCCCCTGTCTCCCCTGCTGGCGGGGATGTCATCCAAGAGGAGCCACAAGTTGAGCTGCCTGTCTTTCGTCCAGTTTCGGATAGCTCGTACCTCTTTTTTATTTAGCTTTAAGTAAGATAGCAATTTTTGTTGGGGGTGATTGAGGGAGTCTCTATGGACGAGCTCAGAACCAGTGGTTTAAAAACATTTCATCATGGAAAAGTTTAAGCCGTATGACTGCGAGACCATCCTTAAGCTTTTTCTGCGAGTATTTCCAGCTGAAGGCTCGGTTTAAATATAAACTTTTGCTTCTTAATACTTCCGTATGCTAAAATTCTTTTTATGCCTACCTGTTACTACCATTGGAGCAGGAGTTGTAGTGGTTGTCGTAGTGGTCGTAGTCGGAGTCGTGGTGGTCGTAGTCGGAGTCGTGGTGGTCGTAGTTGGAGTCGTGGTGGTTGTAGTAGTCGGAGTTGTGGTGGTTGTAGTAGTCGGAGTCGTGGTGGTCGTAGTTGGAGTCGTGGTGGTTGTAGTAGTCGGAGTCGTGGTGGTGGTCGTAGTCGGAGTCGTGGTTGTAGTCGGAGTCGTGGTGGTTGTAGTAGTCGGAGTCGTGGTGGTTGTAGTCGGAGTCGTAGTGGTCGTAGTCGGAGTCGTGGTGGTCGTAGTCGGAGTCGTGGTGGTGGTCGTAGTCGGAGTTGTAGTGGTCGTAGTCGGAGTCATGGTGGTCGTAGTCGGAGTCGTGGTGGTGGTCGTAGTCGGAGTTGTAGTGGTCGTAGTCGGAGTCGTAGTGGTCGTAGTCGGAGTCGTAGTGGTCGTAGTCGGAGTTGTAGTGGTCGTAGTAGGAGTCGTAGTGGTCGTAGTCGGAGTCGTGGTGGTGGTCGTAGTCGGAGTCGTGGTGGTCGTAGTTGGAGTCGTGGTGGTTGTAGTAGTCGGAGTCGTGGTGGTGGTCGGAGTCGGAGTCGTAGTGGTCGCCGTCGGGGTCGTGGTGGTGGTCGTAGTCGGAGTTGTAGTGGTCGGAGTCGCAGTCGGAGTCGAGGTCGTCAGAATTGAACTCGTAGTCGGAGTCACTGACGCAGTCTCACAGTCTGCTGCGCCTCGCAGCACCTGCGTGTTGCAGGCCGGTCCGCCGCTGTGTTGCCAGAAAAGCAGCAGGTCGCAGCTGTTTCCAAGAATGCATGACCTGTTGCTAGGCGAGTACTCATACACTGAGCACAGAGTCGTGTTGCTCGCGCATTCGACAGCGCACACTCGAGGATCGGCAACGCCAAGCAGTTTGCGCGGACTCTCAGCTGCAGTGGCAGCATTGTGGCACAGGTCCGGCCTCTTGTCGAAGACAAAAGATGTACCGTCGGCGAATGAAATCAGCACTGCCAAGGTTATGGCAACTTCGTGAAGTGTCATTCCAAGACGCTGACAGCAGGGCTTGGTTATCGAGGTAGATTGGTAGATGCTTCTAAGCCAGGAAAGTCGCTAAGCCAGTGAGTAATTGCAGCTCTAAATATAGTGTCTCAGCTGCATTTTCCTGTTGGCTGGCTGGGCTATCCAGCGAATAGAATTTGTTGTCCTCGTCTCCATGGAAACCATCCCAAGACAGTAGCTAATTAGCTTCGGAATATAGAGAGAAACTTTGCCTGTCATGCGGCAGTTGAGAGTAAATTGGTGGCATTATAAGCATTCTCGATGAGATGATGGCAAGTTGCAGGATGCTGCGGCCAAACGGGCCTCAACTCTGCATCAGTAATCAACTCATTCTGACTCAAGCCGATTTTGGGCGAACAAAGGGATTTTTTAACTTTTTTTTACTCTGGTTGTCAGAAAGCTTTTAATGAGCTTACTAAGTATTGCTGCTGAGTAGCTTTTGCAGTTGTGGCAAGCTCAAAATAGCTTTGTGCTGACTTGTCTTGAGCCTCGACAAGGAAGTGTCTGGATCCGTTTTTAATCTCTATTCGATCTTGATTTCAAATTTTTCGATATAAGTCAACAATATAAAAATGGCCTCGAGATTGTTTCATGAATAAAGTTTTCATTGCACTTCAACATGGAGGAGGAGGTGCGGGGCTCGTGTGGTGTTGGCAGAAGTGCATGTAGGCTAAGGGTTCTTTGAGTGGAAAGATGCCAATGAAGAAGAGTATGAAGTTTTGTGTTTTTGCTGCTTATCGTTTTGAAGTTGCAGGTACAGGTTTACAGGTAATGCATACATGTTGAGGGGTTGTAGCCTAGTGGTTAGAGCGTCGGACTCACGACTTGAAGGTCAGGGGTTCGATTCCCGATCCAACTGGAACAATTTGCGTCCTTGAGCAAGACACTTACACTATAACTCTGCGTTGCTTCAGTTCACCCAGCTGTAAAATGGGTGCCATTAGCTAGCTGGGGTAATTGAGGGTGTGTGTGGGACCCCCAGTCCTTGGACTGAACAGCCGTGACCGTAACAGCAATAGCTGCGGCTGAGCTGTCGGTTGCACATCTGCCCATTAGGACAGGAGTAATCATATTATAATATTATTACATGGAAAATTTTGTCCTATCCTTATAGCGTTTTTCAAGGATTTATCCTTATTATCCTTATAGTGCCACAACCCCTACCATCAACTGTAGCTAAGGCTTCATCTTTTACAGTAAGATTTTCTAGCATTTTATTCGATCGAAAACAGTTAATTATAACTATTTGTAATGTGAATAAATTTGTGCTACAAATGCCAAACGTTTCCAAGCTGAGAAAATTTGAATGAATCTAATTTTTTGTTATAAAATAGCCACACTCCAGGCTTGGCCCCGCACCATAGGGACAAACGAGAGGCTCCTGATGGTAGCTCTTCTCCTATTTAGTTAGAAGAGAACCAGACTCCGTCTGGAGCCTTTCATGCTGTCGTCCACTCCAACTCTCTCGCTGTTTCATTTGCCGTTTAAATTATTAATGAAATCGCATAGCATGGTTGGCTCACGCTTGCTTCCAGTTAAAACCGGCTTTAACAAACTCTTTTTTAACTGCCTGAGAAAACCTGGCAAAGTGTGGATGGCTGCTCGGAGCCTGCGCTGTATCAAGCTGATTCGAGAAGAGAGGTGAGAAGAGAGGTGAAGAGAGGAGATAAGAGGAGAGGAGAGGATAAGAGAGGTGAAGAGAGGAGAAGAGAGGGGAGAAGAGGAGAGGTAAGGGGAGAAAGAGGTGAGGAGAGGAGAGGAGAGGAGAGGTGAAGTGAGGAGAGGAGAGGGGAGGAGAGGGGAGAAGAGGAGAGGAGAGGAGAAGAGAGGTGAAGAGAGGAGAGGAGAGGGGAGAAGAGGAGAGGTAAGGGGAGAAAAGAGGTGAAGAGAGGAGAGGAGAGGAGAGGTGAAGATAGGGGAGACGAGGAGAGGAGAGGGGAGAAGAGGAGAAGAGAGATAGGGAGAGGAGAGGTGAGGGGAGAAGAGAGGTGAGGAGAGGAGAAGAGAGGTGAGGAGAAGAGAGGTGAAGAGAGGAGATAAGAGGAGAGGAGAGGAGAGGTGAAGAGAGGAGAGGTGAGGAGAGGAGAGGTAAGGAGAGGAGAGGGGAGAAGAGGAGAGGAGAGGAGAGAAGAGAGATGTGGAGAGGAGAGGTGAGGGGAGAAGAGAGGTGAGGAGAGGAGAAGAGAGGTGAGGAGAGGAGAGGGGAGGAGAAGAGAGGTGAGGAGAGGAGAAGAGAGGTGAGGAGAGGAGAGGAGAGGAGAGGTGAGGAGAGGGGAGGTGAGGAGAGGAGAGGAGAGGAGAGGGGAGGAGAAGAGAGGTGAGGAGAGGAGAGATGAAGAGAGGAGAGGAGAAGAGAGGTGAGGAGAGGAGAGAAGAGGAGAGGAGAGGAGAGGGGAGAGAAGAGAGGTGAGGAGAGGAGAAGAGAGGTGAAGAGAGGAGATACGAGGAAATGAGAGGAGAGGTGAAGAGAGGAGATAAAAGGAGAGGAGAGGAGAGGTGAAGAGAGGAGAGGTGAGGAGAGCAGAGGTAAGGAGAGGAGAGGGGAGAAGAGGAGAGGAGAGGAGAGAAGAGAGATGTGGAGAGGAGAGGTGAGGGGATGGTATCTCCAACTGCCGCCAATCTCGTGCGGCAGTGCCCAATCCGTCCCTCAAGCTGCGGAGAATCCTTTTGAACGAAAATCGAAAATATATCCGCGCTCTCACTATGGCCTTCACAGGTCACGGTTGCTTTGCCAGGCACTGTTTCCTCCGAAGTGCCCGCCGGAGCGAACTCTGCCCTTTCTGCAACCTCGAGAACGAAGACGCCAAGCACTTCGTCTGCTACTGCCCGGCCTTCAACCGAGACCGGCTCAACCACCTCGGGCCCAACCCGTCCCTAGACGACGTTTGTCGGCCCGAGAACATCCCACGGCTCATCCGGTTCCTCCGGGCCACCAAGCGAGCCTCCGTCTTCCCCACCGAAGACAACGCTGCAGACAGGACCGGCAGACCTCCCTGACCGGCCCCGCGCCCTAGCCTATGCTGGTCTTTCAGGGATTAGCGGAATGGGCGACGCTCGCCTCCCCACTGCGTCTTCGGACCGCCCTGCAGCTAAGTCAAGTAAGTCAGAGGTGAGGGGAGAAGAGAGGTGAGGAGAGGGGAAGAGAGGTAAAAAGAGGTGAAGAGAGGAGAGGAGAAGAGAGGAGAGGAGAAGAGAGGTGAGGAGAGGAGAGATGAAGAGAGGAGAGGAGAAGAGAGGTGAGGAGAGGAGAAGAGAGGTGAGGAGAGGAGAGGTGAGGAGAGGAGAGGAGAGGGGAGGAGAAGAGAGGTGAAGAGAGGAGAGGTGAAGAGAGGTGAGGAGAGATGAAGAGAGGAGAGGAGAAGAGAGGTGAGGAGAGGAGAGGTGAGGAGAGGAGAGGAGAGGGGAGGAGAGTAGAGGGGAGGAGAAGAGAGGTGAAGAGAGGAGAGGTGAGTGGTCCTTGTACTCTACTACTGTTATAGTAAACAGTTAAGCAAATAGGCGAACAGTGAAATTTACGTTGTCAAGACCGCTGTGTCTACAATCTGAACGACCGTGCCTGCTCAAGACCGCTCGACTGCGATTACGACTACCCACCCCCGGAATTGAGGACCCGGCAGACGGAGTATCAAAGGAGAAAAGCGACTTGAACAAATCCGTGCAACTTTCCGGCTTTACGAGTGCCGAGTTAACGAAGGCGGGAATTCAAAGTTCTAGAAACCGCCCATACACCCCCACCAAATTTTCTTTTCTTTGCCCCATCTCACATTTTTCCGCGAAAATCAGCCTTTAATAAATTTTCCAAGAAACGAAGTGCCCCGTCCTTCTTCTTCTAATGGTCCTTGGAAGTTGGGTTGACGCTTGGTCGCCATGATCTTAGCTGTCACTTGCAGCATTAAAGAATCGTCCCTCAGATTGATCCCGAGAGCAGTCGTAGAGTTAGGATCATTAACCTTACGAAAGACGTACCATAGACATGCGAACATTTCGAGAAACTGCATCTTTCGTAAAGTTGCGATCACTCTTACGCATAGTCAAACTGTGTGGCCATCACAACTTACGTCTATGGTCCATTGTATCATGCGTAATCTTAGCGATATAAGGTCGGGAGAGTGCTGGCCTGAAGAATAGAAAGTAGTCTGCAGGGCCGCACTGGCGCGCTTGTCTGTTTTCAGGAGTCAGCGATATGGGTAGAATTGCATGCCCCAGCTAGCGCTGGAATTGTGTGACGATGTCACCGCCGAAGGCGTTGCTCCGCCAAGGTGCCCGCAACCCTCGTGCAATTGATATAATTAATGACGGTCTGTATGTGCAGGACTGTTAATGTTAAAGGTTCTGACTGACACCTCCCCCCTTCTGTAGTTGTTGTTAAACGATCGGCTAAACTAAAATACCGTATGCGATACGATCGGGTCCGCAAAAAATTTTTAAAAAATCCGAAGAAAGGCAAAACGGTTCAGTTTATCGAATATGGATAGATTTTTTCGGTGTCACACAGTTTATTCATTTAGTGTCATTTAGTAGTAACTATGTAGTTTAGTAGGATCATACTAGTAAAAATATAGCTTGATTCTGTATAGAAAATATAGCGATATAAGAATCGATTGAGAGAAAAGGTAAAAACAGTTTAAATTTTCGATTTTGACAGCAGTTTTGTTTATAAAAAGTTGCTTTAATTTTTGTCGTTTAAATTTATACAGAAAAGAAAGTTTGTTAGTCAGAAAACATGTCACATTAAAAACATAGGGGAATTATAGCTCAAAGTTGAGCTACTTCTAGTAGTAAGATTCTAGAAAAATAACTTATTTTTCGATGGCTGAACTTGATTTCTCGCTAAACTTGTTGAGTGCACCTCGGGAAAAGGACAAATTAGCGAAAAGAAACAAAATATTGGAAATTTCAAGATTAAAACTTAAAACTTTCTACCTCCTAATTTAGTTTTACATGAAATCTGCATATGATATTGAACTCCAAATCTCAAGAGCTACAGCTGCACGACTGCTGAGATTAGATTCTACCTGACCCGATGAAAACGGTACCCAGGCCAAGGTCCCCAGAGTCACGCGTCACGCAAAAACCGGTAAAAAGGGTTAATAATAGGCAAAAAGTTAGTAGAAAGTTAAGCGCTAACGCAACGACTCTTACGTGACTCTTCTACGAATCTACAACGATCACGTGACGCACGTTTTTTGTACTCCACAATCGCCTCTCCGTTGCATTTGAGTTGTTAAAATTTACAAGAGTCACCTCAGCGTTGCTAGAGCAGGTAGGGGTCGGCAGACTCCCGCCCATGGGTCACATGAATTCCGCAAAGCCTCCTAAACTTTACAATATAGCCATCCCACTATTCTGTTTTCTCCCCCCTTCTCTGGCCCGCAGTCATGCGCTTAGGTTCTCTTGGTCCTTGAGGTAAAAAGAGTTTGCCAAACCCTGTGCTAAAGTCATAAGAGGGTTGCTTGCAATGAGTTCTTGGTGAATAAAGTCATGTTAACGTTTTCAACCGGTGCTCACGGTGTACAGACGGAGCTAGCCACGATAGATATGTCTAGCTTCCCATCAGATTCGGTGTTGCTCCATCCGATCCTGAAACTTGCTTGGCTGAAGAAGCTGCATAGCTGGAGCCGCCGCCACCCGGATTGTCTTCTGCCCCACCGGAGCCGCCGCAGTAGCCACCGCCGCCGCCGCCTCCAGCTTTATTATTTCCATTTGTTCGGCCTCCACCGCCTCCCCCACCGTAGCCACCAAAGCCGCCTCCTGATCCGCCATCACCTCCTGCCAAATTGCTTCCAACTGAGCCACAATGGTTGCCCCCTGGTGAAGTTCCAGGTGATTGCCATCCGGCACCGCCGGCGCCACAGTTGTCTCCGGACGGGTTGCTTCCCGCGTTTTGATTGGCCAATCCGGAGCAGCCGCCGGTCGAACTGATTCCAGGGCTGCCTGTAGCCGAGTTGACGTCTGCTCCACCGCCTCCTCCTCCGGCCGCCAGCAGCAGGACGGGACTGCCGCCACTCGTGTAGACAAAAGTGCGCCTCCTCCGCCGCCGCCATTGCCATTGTTTCCGGGTTTTCCGACAACAATAGTCAACGTCTGAGAGCTGGTCAAGACAAAGTGGGCAATTTTTATAGCCCCGTTGCCACCGGCTGCGCTTCCGCCGGAACCTCCTTTGGCGCCACGCGCTTCGAACCGATAGCAGGCATTGTCCACAGGGGGCGTGTAGTTCACCGGTGTTCCATGTTGTTTTGAACCGAGGTTGGCACTGAAAATTGAAATTGACGATTCGAAGTTATGCACTAAATATAAATTCATTGGACAACAAAATTAGATGGACGCTGCACTAAAAAATGCATGTACTGTAGTCTCCTGTGCAGCATTTTCAGAAACAATGTAGCTTGATAAACTTTTGTGTGCGCCTCGGACACAACAGACCCTAATTGATTCATTTGAAATTCGAAATTTCAATTTCAATATGTAGGAAATTTCTTGCTAAAAAATCCTGAAAAACTGAAGATTGAAAGTACGATGTTTGAGTCTTTGAAATATGCAAATGGCTTCATGAGCTCTGCGGGCGCCGCTGTCTCCCCTGCTGGCGGATGTCACATCCAAGAGGAGCCACAAGTTAAGCTGCCTGTCCTTTGTCCAGCTCGATATCTCTTTTTTATTTAGCTTTAACTAAGAGAGCAATTTT
>NIVC01003284.1:57272-106585 GCA_002269645.1 Macrostomum lignano
CGTGTCATCGAGGAGCGCGCATCCGCCAGTCTACGCTGATCATTGTCTTCGTTGACTTCGAAAGGCGTTTGACTCGGTGTTGAGAGCCGCGCTCCCCTTTGTCCTTCGAGCCTACCGGGTACCCCAGCAGCTAGTAGGACGCAGTCATGGCGCTGTATTGCGATACTCGAGCTGCTGTGGTGACGGCGGACGGCCTGTCTGACCTGTTCGATACTCATCAGGAGTTCTGCAGGGCGACACGCTAGCGCCGTTCCTCTTCGTGCTGCTGCTGGACTGGGTGCTTCGGACCGCCACTCCCCTCGGCTAATGACGGCTTCCTGCTGCGGCAGACGCATCGGTCGCTGCCACGGTGAAAAGCGCCTAAGCGTGCTTGGCTACGCCGACGACCTCGCCCTCCTGTCCTCGTCCGTTGAAGGCGCCCAGCGCCATATCGACAGGCTGGTCGAGGTGGCATCGAGCGTCGGTCTGATCGTCAACACGCTGAAGACCGAGGTGCTGACTGTGCCGGCCGACATCCCAGCGGACCTGACGTGCCGCGGCGCAGACGGGCAGACGACCAGGCTCGCACGCTGCCAGCGGTTCACCTACATCGCGGTCTGGTGCCCCGTGGAAGAGGACCTCCGGCGGCGCAGAGGACTTGCCTGGTGTGCTTTTCGTTCGATCCGCCGTCCTCCAGTCCGAAGCGCTGCCCGACCGCCAGAGGGCTCGACTGTGGCAGGTGGTGGTCGAAACCGTCCTGCAACGCCGAGACGTGGACGCTGACGGCTACGCTGGAGCGGCATCTGGACTCGGCGCACTCAGGGCTGCTCCGTGCGGCCTTTCAAACTGACGAGAGCGTCGGGACCGAGGCCCTGTACGATCGGGCCAAGCTGCAGCGCCGTCCATCATCCTGCGCCGGCGCGACATCAACTGGCGGGCCACGTGATCCGGGCCGAGGGCTACTGCCCCCAACCTGTTCAGGACGTCCTGCTGCTTACCTTGCAGGGTCTCTTCAGGCGATGTCAGGCCTGAACCCGTCGATACGTGGACTGCCTGCTGTGCGACGCTGGGGCGCCCGACACTGCCAACGGAGCGGACTTTGTTCTCTGCCAGGCTCTGCGGCGCGCCATCTGACGCGCCCTGCTTTAACTGTGACTGTGCATGCGGGGTCGCGTATTTTGTTGTTGTTGTTGTTTGTTTCACGGAGGAGGAGGTGCAGGGCTCGTGTGGCGTGGGCAGAAGTGCGTGTGTAGGCTAAGGGTGCATTCCTTGAGTGGAAAGATGCCAAAGAAGAAGAGTATGAAGTTTTGTGTTTTTGCTGCTTATCGTTTTAAAGTCACAGGTACAGGTTTACAGGTAATACATAGAGGGGTTGTTGTAGCCCAGTGGTTAGAGCGTCGGACTCACGACTTGAAGGTCGGGGGTTCGATTCCCGATCCCACTGGAACAATTTGCGTCCTTGAGCAAGACACGTAACTCTGCATTGCTTCAGTTCACCCAGCTGTAAAATGGGTGCCAGCATTAGCTGGGGTAATTGAGGGTGTGCGTGGCGACCCCCCTCCCCTGGTCTTTGGATTGAACAGCCGTACGCAGCCTTCAAATGCGCCGCGCCGGCAGAGCTGTCGGTTGCACATCTGCCCTAGGCAGATGTGATCAATTATTATTACATAGAAATTTTTGTCCAATCCTTATACTGTTTCTATAGGATTTGTGGTCTGCCACAACCCTACCAAACCAGCTGTAGGCTTCATCTTTTACAGTAAGATTTTCTAGCATTTTATTCGATCGAAAACAGTTAATTAGTAGAACTATATGTATTGTGAATAAAAATTTGTGCTAGAAATGCCAAACGTTTCCAAGCTGCGAAGTTGAATAAATCTAATTTTTGTTATAAAAATAGCCATTATACCCAGGCTTGGACCCACACTAGGGCAAGCTATGGCTCCTGGTAGCTCTTCTCCTGTATTTAGTTAGAAGAGAATCAGACTCCGTCTGCAGCCTTTCATGCCGTTGTCCCCCCCCCCCCCCAACTCTCTGGCTGTTTCATTTGCCGTGTAAATTATTAACGACATCGCATAGCCAGGACTGCATGGTTGGCGCACGCTTGCTTCCAGTTAAAAACGGCTTTAACGAACGCTTTTTTAACTGCCTGAGAAAACCTGCAGTCTGGATGGCTGCTCGGAGCTTGAGCTGCATCCAGCTGATTCGATCTGCTTGCACTTTTAGTTTATAGTATGTGTAATTTAGTAATAAATAGAATGAGCCAAGCAGTGGTTTTTTAATCTAAAATACGTTTGCAACCAAAAAAATTGAAAAATTTACTTTTTGCGGAGTCGGTCAATCTTTTTTAGCTCAATAGCCAGAGAAAAAGAGAAAAAGACAGAGAGAAGAGGAAATAGAGAAGAAAGGACATTAGAGAGAATGAGAGAGAGACAATGAGAGAGAATACAGAGAGAACGGTACAGAGTACAAGAGAGAGGAGAAGAGAGGTGAAGAGAGGTGAGGTGAGGAGATCTGACGAGAGGAGAGAAGAGAAGAGGAGACGAGAGGAGAGGAGAGGAGAAGAGAGGTGAGGAGAGGAGAGAAGAGAAGAGGAGAGGTGAGGAGAGGAGAGAAGAGGAGAGGAGAGAAGAGGAGAGGAGAGGGGAGAAAAGGAGAGGAGAGGAGAAGAGAGATGGGAGAGGAGAGATGAGGGGAGAAGATAGGGGAGGTGGGAGAGGACAGGAGAGGTGAGGAGTAGGATAGGAGAGAAGAGAGGTGAGGAGAAGGATAGGAGAGAAGAGAGGGGAGAGAGGGAAGAGAAAGCAAGATAATGAATTAGAGAAAGACAGCTGAGAAGAGACAAACATTGAGCGGGCCGCATTTCCACTGTGAACTGTCTGCTCCACCCGAGGGCCGGTTTAGAGAAGTTTCGCGGGCCGGAGTTGGCCAACTCCAGTTAAAAAAGTTAATTTTAACGGATTAACGCAATTGATGCCTTTAATTGTTTGTGATTTGCCGCTAATAGCTTTTTGTTTTATCTTTATCGAAATAAGCTGGACAAAATCGAGTTTTAGGGCGTCTTTAGAAAACTTTGTTGAAGCGAGACATCCACAGAAAGACATGCCGTATACAGCTTAAGGCAGGTAAAAATTAAACACAATTTCTATCTAAATTTGCTCGCGCACCTTATCGCTGCAGCGCTGCAGGAGAGGCAGAAACTCAGGTCGAGTTTTTGCCGATAAGGCCGCGTTTTGAGTTGGTATTGTGTGCTCGAATCGCATGAGCATCGAAATCGGACCTACATGTGGCTACAGGGCTAATGGCTAATGGTAAACTTTGTTATTGCGAAGTTGCATCGAGTCTGTACAGTACTGGCGGTCAGTGCTCAGCTTTGGTCTGTGCCTTTTTGCGAATTTTTCTAACACACAAATTACTTGCAATATTTGCTTAATGACTTTTGGCTATATATGCAGGTATTTATACAGCTCAGCCTGTTGCCAAACGCTTGCACTGCTTGCCACAAGTTAAAAGTTGCTGCAGCATACAAATTCACCCAATCTTGGGTGGCAACCAGCTAAGGAATTATACACACGGATAGGTTATAAATCATGCTCGAGTTGGAGCAGTCAGCTCGCAGAGCTGCTGGTGGAGCGGTGAGTTGATCGAGTTTTAACCACTACAAGACTGGCTTTGTATTGTCTCGTCAGGCCCTTGGCGCCCTTGGTGCTAAAGCCCCTTGGTGCTAAAGCCCCTTGGTGCTAAAGCCCCTGCATGGCGCCAAAGAAAGTCGGCAGAAACTGCTCTCTTTTTAGACCCAAGTTTTCTATGGCTATTATAGCTACATGTAAATGTACATTTGTAAATTTTTACGATGATTCATTTTTAAATCCTTTGTCCCCGACGCAAAACGCATATCAATGTAGCAACGTTCACTGATTCCTTCTACCTACGCGGTATATCGGGTTTAGGTTGGAGATTTTGGTCACTCAGTCTACCGCCTTATAAGACCAATTAGGCAACAATTAGTGCATGCACCTGGAAATTCCTGAATCTCTTTCCACTACAAAAAATTATTTACAACAGGAAACAAAACTGCTGATCGCTTTGCCGAGACCATTGAGACCCGGCAGCGATGTTATTGTGCACGGCAGTCTGCTGGGTTCTCGGTAAGATCCCTGAGGTTTAAAGTACATAAAATAAAGCTTTTTTATTTTTGTAATACGCTTATATGTACTTGTGGTACTATATGTGAACCATACGTTGCTATGGTGTAAGGATTAGTTCCCGTATCTAAGGTAAACCATCCCTTGCTATGGTGCAGGGATTAGTGTTCTGTTGTTGAATTAACGAACGCAGAAACAAGATCGATAATTATCCGGGCGCCCAGTGGCACCAAAAGAGGGCTTGGCCAATAGGAGGGCGGCTCGTATATTATGCAAGCGGGGAAGGAAAGTTCTAGAAAGACCGGGAGAAGAAACTTCTGGAACTATGCGTAAACAAGTCCTGTTGTGGAAGTTTCTAGAAACCCTGTCCCCGAACTATCCCTACGCATTGCATGCCTTTGCAATAACAACAATTAGTTCCCGTATCTAAGGTAAACCATTCGTTGCTATGGTGCAGGGATTAGGTCCCGTATCTAAGGTAAACCATTCGTTGCTATGGTGCAGGGATTAGGTCCCGTATCTAAGGTAAACCATTCGTTGCTATAGTGCAGGGATTAGGTCCCGTATCTAAGGCAAACCATTCGTTGCTATGGTGCAGGGATTAGGTCCCGTATCTAAGGTAAACCATTCGTTGCTATGGTGCAGGGATTAGGTCCCGTATCTAAGGTAAACCTTATTACAGATTCGTTGCAAAGATAGAACTTTGCCCCATTCCAGCGTGTCAGCAACTCTGCTGTCCACACAGGATACCGGAAGCCTTCGAGTAGAGCTGACTGACGCGCTTGATGACGTCACCAACCCAGCCGCAGTTTTCGAAGCCGCCCATCGAGGCCCCGGCGGCCGTCTGCTGGCGATGGAGCAGGGCAGCTGGGCGGGAATCGGTCGGCGCGCGCACGGAGTTGAGAGTGCTGGCCACTCGCTTCAGCAGGTGCAGGTGTCGCAGTGCGGCTTCTCGCTGCGGTTCGGCATCGGAGAAACCTGCTACGAAGTGAGCCGATATTAGATCTTCCTGATGCGATCAGGAAATGTACTTCTTTATTATTTATTAGAGGCAGGGAGCTGTGTGCACCCTGGTGCACTTTAAGCGACATTGTCACACAACCGGCGAGAGGCATTACTGCCCATTCCGCCGACTCCCCTGAGCAGGCACACAAGCGCGCGGACACGTACGCAGTCATACGCACAGGCACACACTCAGGAGTGTACAACAGCCCTGACTTTAGGTATCGTTAGGCATGTACACTTCACTGTGGCTTGCGGGTTGGCCCTCAAAGGGCGTTAATTGCACGAGCAGAGCCAAGCTGAGATTCCAATTTAGCCCTAAATTAATGCGACTGCACTTGGAATCAAGCCTGGGCCGCTGGCACATCAGAGCGCCGGGCTAGACCACTGGGATATGCCCCCCCCCCCAGAAAAAGGGTCAAGCGTCGCTGTGTAACTAGTAACATCCTTGTGTAACAGTTGTTTTATCTACAACACCAATGTACTGGGTACTACAATAGTTTAATAAGCGATTAACCCTGGTCTAACGGGTGACTAAAACCTTTTTAACAGGTTAACAATCCATGTCTAGCAGGACACTAATCTCACCCTTATCTACAGGGTGATAGGTGACGAACCGCACTTATTTCCAAAAGATGATAACCCACTTGTGTCTTGTAACACATAACTAGTACCCCTGTCTAACAGGTGATTAAGCCCTCGCTTGTCTAACAACTCCTGTCATGACCCCGTCAGAGAAAGGACTCGAACACAGCATTCGCTCCACTCTCGCATGCAGATCTGTATCCGAAGCGACGCCAGCGTCAATGAGAGCCAATTAGCCAGGTTCCTGCATCGCCACACTTTCAAGAACTTTACTAGACTTCTGCTGAGCGGAGCGGCCGACTTCAGAGAGATCGAATGCAGAGACGAAGACGCCAGTCTGTACTATAAGTTGTTCAGTAAGTGTCAGCTCTTCGCTCGCCACTTTTGTGACTAGCGATCGAGGCTGGGAGGAAATTGTCGTGCGATTCAAACCCTCGAGGGCCAACCGCAAGGCTCACAGAGTGTACATGCCTGACGATTATAACGGTTAGAAAGTCAGGGCGTGCCCGTACAGAGAAATGGGCAGAATTGCCGTCAGACGACGATTGGTGAGACGATGAGACGACGGTTGGTGAGTTGTCAGACGACGTCAACAAAGACGTTGCGCCAGAGGAGCTCTCCTGCGAATATTGATTTATCGGTTAAGTACCAAGGTTTTGATTCTGTGCGGCCACAGTGATTTGACCCTGGTCTTGTGCCGTAAATCATGCTTGTGAGGGCCGCTGAGGTATCCGAGGGCGCGTGCCATTACGCTGACCTCTGAGCACGCACACACTCACACAGGGTGTACAGCAGCCCAGATTTTCTCGTCGTCAGACAGTGTACACTCTCTGCGCCCTGGGTATTGGCCCTTGTGAGCTTGAATCGTGCAAAAGCTTCGAATGTGCTAGAAACATCAAGCGAACGTGTTCAAAGCAGTCAGATATCGGTAAAAACTGAAACTGCAATTTCCAGGCGAGCCATTCAGCAGCCAGCCGGATGCCTGGGGCGAAGAGAGCCTCTGGCGGTGCCGACTGTCCCTGCTCGAGTTGAGCACCCTCTCCAGACTCAGGCCGCAGATTGCTCAGCCGAGTCGCTGCTGACGCTCCAGATGTCAGTGGGGCTCAACGACAAAGACTTCCTGGCCGCTGCCAACCAGCTGCTGCTGTTGAAAGTGAAAGTCAACATCGAAGGTGTCGATGGTGACGACGTCGGCGACTCGCAGCCAGCCGTGGCGGCAGACACTCTGATGCCGATGGCCGCCCCGCCGACGGGAGACTGGAACAGCGGTGCGGATCAGCTGTGCAAAGTGACCCTGACTCGGGCGGAACCTTCGGGCGTGAAGCCACCTGCTGAGAATTACTCAACGCTCGCTGGTCAATCAGGCGATGAATTTCATCCCCAAGTGCAGTCTTTGGACGAGTCGCTGATTCTGAGCCATGCGGAGCGGTGCGATGCGTCACTGAGCAGCGACCTGCTGTCACCACCGCCCCTGACTGACGAGCCTGGCGACCCTAGCCAGCAGCATCAGCAGCTGCTGCAGCCAGTCAAACTGGCTGAGCTCAATGAAACCCCCAAAGCCAATGACAGCTCGCTGTCCATCGAACAGCTTGCATCGCCTCGAGAACCTGAGCTTCAAGATTCCAAAAAGGACAACGTCAGCAAGCTTCAGCAGTCTCCAGACAGTCGACAGCCGGCTCCGCAGTTGCTGCCGCCGCTGCGCAGAAGCCGCCGCACCGCTCCGACGATCTCACCGTTCGTGTGCCGCGCCGAGCGAGCCGCCACGCCAGAGTCCGTCGATCTGTCCGGTTCAACAAAGGAAACTACAAGCAGTGATGTCGAAGAAGAACGATGGACTCTAGGCGATCAAGAGCACCAGCTGATGGCCGTAGAGTCCTATTTGTCCACTGCGGTGCATCCCAGGTACTACAGCGACAGCTTGGCTGCTGAGCGCCCAGAGACCGATGGCAATCGAGAAGGCGCTCAGTTCGCGAGCTTGTCAATCGAGCTGCCAGACTTCAATAGCGATGGCAACGGAGCTTCGTCTGAGATTCTCGACGATGTGCTGGCAAAACGACGCGACCACAAGCGCCCGATTCTGAAGATGAGTGCCTCTTGGCGCAGGCAACGCCACCGTCAGAGCACCAGGAGGCCTCAAGCACTCAACGGATTATACCCAAAGAAGACTTGCGGGCTATTTGTCTACTAGCAGATACTCTAGTTGATGAAGCTCTCTTGGAAGCTGTCAGAAGACAAGAACAACAGACAGGTGAGATCGACGAGGTACAAAGCAATCAGCTGCCAGCGGAGGCAGTGCCAGGGCAGGAAAGCCCTGCCCTGGTTAGCGAGTATCGTCAGCAGGAGTTGAAAGCTGTCAAGCTTCAGCACAGAGAAGTGCCAGGTGAACTTCACTCTCAAATTGAGCCGCACGAAAAGGATGCGGACACAACGAGCACCAGGACAGCGTGCTGTCAGTGGAACTGAACGCCCCACCTGAAGAGGACCATAAAGAGTCCTTGGCAGCGCTTAGCTACATGGATGAGGAACCAGCTGAAGCCAATGAAGACCAGTTTGCACCTGCCGCATATCAGCCAAGTGGCATGTCATTGAATCTTGAAGGGCCTGCTGAAATCCCTGATAAAGATTCGGCACCTGATAGGCAAGGGGCGCCGATATCTGAGCTTGAGCCACCTGCTGAGAAAAGTGAGGCTGAGCTACATGTACAAGACAGCTTACTGTCAGTGGAACTGAACGCCCCAGCTGCGGGATTCAATGAAGAGCCGTTGGAAGTGCTTAGCAGGGCAGATCAGCAGAGCAAAATAAAAGACAACGAAGATAAACCGACACCTGTGGCACATCAGAGCAGTGCGCTGTCACTGGAGCTTGAACCACCACCTGACATCCGCGATGACGAAGTGACACCTAGAGAGCATCTATCATCGGAGTTTGAACCTCATGCTAAAGCAGAAACCGAGAAGTTGATTCCGGCCAAGAAACCGCAGTGGAGGCTTGAACCACCATTTAAGACCAGTAAGAATGAGCTGGAAGAAGCTGAGCACCAGGACATCGCGTTGTCAGTGGAACTGGACCCACCAACCGCTGAACGGACCCATACCGAATCGCTAGCTGCTATGGGCTATCAGCAAATTATAGAAAAAGACAAGAATGAGGAACCAAATGAAGTAACCGAAGATATGCTAGAACCTGTAGCACAGCAGACGAGTGGCATATCATCAGAGCTGGGTCCACCACCTG
This sequence comes from Macrostomum lignano, assembly GCA_002269645.1. Classification (NCBI taxonomy): domain Eukaryota; kingdom Metazoa; phylum Platyhelminthes; family Macrostomidae; genus Macrostomum; species Macrostomum lignano. Next base: position 66,218 of record NIVC01003284.1, read on the forward strand.
AGATTCGAGATGAGGACTTGGCACATGTCACACACCAGACGAGTGTCATGTCATCTGACCTGAGACCTCCACCTGAGATACAAGATGAGGACTTGGAACCTGTCACACACCAGACGAGCGGCATGTCATCGGACCTGAGACCTTCTCCTGAGATACAAGATGAGGACTTGGCACCTGTCACACACCAGACAAGCGGCATGTCATCGGACCTGAGACCTTCTTATGAGACGCGAGATGAGGACTTTGCACCCGTCACACACCAGACGAGTGTCATGTCATCGGACCTGAGACCTCCATCTGAGACACGAGATGAGTACTTGGCACCTGTCAAACACCAGACGAGCGGCATGTCATCGGACCTGAGACCTCCATCTGAGACGCGAGATGAGGACTTGGCACCTGTCATACACCAGACAAGCGGCTTGTCATCGGACCTGAGACCTCCATCTGAGACAAAAGATGAGGACTTGGAACCTGTCAAACACCAGACGAGCGGCATGTCATCGGACCTGAGACCTCCATCTGAGACACGAGATGAGTACTTGGCACCTGTCACACACCAGACAAGTGTCATGTCATCGGACCTGAGACCTCCATCTGAGACACGAGATGAGTACTTGGCACCTGTCAAACACCAGACAAGTGTCATGTCATCGGACCTGAGACCTCTATCTGAGACAAAAGATGAGGACTTGGAACCTGTCACACACCAGACGAGCGGCATGTCATCGGACCTGATACCTCCATCTGAGACAAAAGATGAGGACTTGGCACCTGTCACACACCAGACGAGTGACATGTCATCGGACCTGAGACCTCCATCTGAGACAAAAGATGAGGACTTGGAACCTGTCACACACCAGACGAGCGGCATGTCATCGGACCTGATACCTCCATCTGAGACAAAAGATGAGGACTTGGCACCTGCCACACACCAGACGAGTGACATGTCATCGGACCTGAGACCTCCATCTGAGACGCGAGATGAGGACTTGGCACCTGTCATACACCAGACAAGCGGCTTGTCATCGGACCTGAGACCTCCATCTGAGACAAAAGATGAGGACTTGGAACCTGTCATACACCAGACAAGCGGCATGTCATCGGACCTGAGACCTCCATCTGAGACGCGAGATGAGTACTTGGCACCTGTCACACACCAGACGAACGTCATGTCATCGGACCTGATACCTCCATCTGAGACACGAGATGAGTACTTGGCACCTGTCAAACACCAGACGAGCGGCATGTCATCGGACCTGAGACCTCCATCTGAGACGCGAGATGAGGACTTGGCACCTGTCGCACATCATGTCGGTGGCGTAGAGCAAGGACTTAATCCGCCTTCTGGGAGTGCAGATACCCAAGATGAGCTCAGTGCGCTTTCATTGGAGCTTGAACCAGCTCACGAGAATCGAACCGACGCATTGGGAGCGATGTTTCACAAGCAAAGTGAAAGCTCGCCAGAAACTGGTGGACAGGCTCAGTCCCATGAGGAAGAGCTCACTACTGAACCCGTCAAACACGAGTACACTGCAATGTCTCCTCATTCAGCAGAACATCGCGAACAGGCGTTGAAAGCAAAGCAACTGCAGCGAATCGACAACTCGCTGAACTCGGATCGTCCTGAAAACTCATCTCCGTCTAGCGAGGTGTCGGAATCTTCCGCAAACGAGCTTCGACCAGATCTACTTCGGGACTCGAATCAGCCCCCAATTAACAGGAAGCATGCTAAGCATCCTTCGGAGCAGCGCGGCGGGGCCGCTACGCCACCCGTGATGGCGAATTTTGCCTGCCACGTCGAACGGGGAAACAGCTGCGCGTCCAGCGTCCGTTCGCGTTCAGACACCGACGAAGCTGGCGCAGATACAGCTGCAACGAACTCGCCCAAGATATCGAAGTTCAGCTGTCGGGTTTACCGCAACGGAGAACTGGTGGAAGCCAACGATATCAGTGAGGCTCCGCCTGCGGATGGAGCAGCAGCTCGGTCGAGCGTGTGCTCATCAGCATCAACCGCCGAGGAGCGAGAAGAGTGGCACGAGTTCAACGGACGCACGGTATCAGTGTGAGTTGCCTGCGCAGTTGGCTAAACGCTTTTTTAAACTCAATAGCAAATACCGGTACAAGAATCGCACACATGTACTCGTAGTTCGTAAGACCTAGCTCTTGCCCAATGCAAGGGTCTTGGTCCGCCTTTCCCTTACATGTAGGTGCATCCACCAAAGGTCAGGTCTACGAATCCAGAAACATCTGAAAAGGCGGTTTCCAAATCAACACTTTTTGTGTAATAAACCAGCTAGGGAGAGTTTTTCAGTTGGCTTCATGGAAAAGTTTCCTCAAAAATGGGGAAAACTTTTCTTCGACTAAAAGGTTCGGGAAGTCGCGGATAAGTTCAACTTGTACATGTAGTTCCCTAAGCTCCAACCCACCCACCACCAGAAAGCTTTTCAGTGTTTCTGTATCCTGGAAAAGCTCAGCAAGAGACTCAAAAATATTTCTCAATTTCTCGCTAAATCTCAGGACGCGGATCTCGCAGCCGATGCCGGAATGCCCGCAGTCTTGGAGTTCAACTCGTCGCGAGCGGCGCCCCCGACGAAGTCACCCGGTGTGCCAAGTCGGCGTCACCGACGGCAACCAGGTAAACGTTGCTTGGCTGCCAAGCCTGAGGCGCGGTCACGGAGGACAGCAGGTTGTTAAGGACGCAGAGTTGGACGTTGTCAGACAAACGTTAAAAGCACCGTTTCTGTCCTCCGTCGGATTAGAAATGTCTGATCGAGGCTGCGACGTAAGTTGTTGGGGGAATTAACATTAATATTTTTTTCCTTCTTCGTGTCATTAAGTAAAAGATTAAACATTTGGGCTACTTATTATTTCGAGGCGATGACTGCTTAACCCCAAATAAAACTGATTTCAGGTGGTTGTGAAGCAGACTTACCCAACAGTTTCAGCCGGTATTCGCGCGTGCTTGGGAGCTGATCGTCAATCGGTTTAATGAGAGGACTCTGCATATATGAAGTTCTTATGCAAGCACTATATACACACATTTTGACAGCTGTAGGCTGGAACTGATTGGTTAACTCAATTGATTAGCCCTGAACTAAACATTGTAGCAAGCTTATTTTTAAGTTTTAAATACGCTGGTATCAGCAGCATACGTTGTTTGTTATGTACCTTGCTTACTATTACGGTAGTAACTGTTATTGCTTTAATTATAGTGTTACACACGTATTGCATGTACTACATCATAATTACAACTACAGTATAGAGCCTTGTTATCGATTGCTCCTTAATAAAATCAACTCTGAGTAACTACCTAGACAATCTGATTAAACACATTTTAGCCTTCTCATTGGAATTCATTGAGTTCATAAAATCATGCACCAAAAATTAGAGTATGTACTCAGGAGTACTTATCTTCTTAAGTAAAGTAAGAAGGCAGTCAATTTGTCTTTACTAGTTTAAAAATAAGCCCTATCAGCACTCGCCTAGCCGAGTGTTGCGGTCGGGTAAGAAAGTTTATTTCTCTATGCCGCCAGTAAACTCTGCTCTTCTTAACATGTACATATATTCATAATAATTTGGTTTCTTGTTGGCAAAACTTAGCAATAACAAGGCCAAGAGGGTATGAAACAGTTTTGAGTTATACGTACTTATTACCCAAGAATAGAAAAACTAGATAATTTTTTTGAAATTGAGTAAAAAACTTAATTAATAAAAAAAGCGAATACGAATTAACTTGAGTAATTACAAACACACGATTTAGCCTCCGCTGCTAGACTGATAAAACAGGCAAATTAAACAATGATCTAATAATTAAAATAACACTTGGCAGCACCGACTGGATGAAACAAAAAGGGCGCAGCATGGCTGTGAGGAGTGTGGAAAATTGTGTGTGACAGCAGATTTCTGTGCGAATGATCTGGAAGCACTGGCATGATTGAGTAGATTTTGAGTAAGGGGGAGGGGGTGAGTGGCTGGTAACTTGATGATTTATACCTGTAATACCAACAAAAGAAACCTGAAGCCCCATTAATCTCTCATTTTTTAAATTATAGATACTATACTACCTAGTTGGGTCACTCGGCAGATTTTCGTATAAGCTACTTATAGTTCAGTAGTAAGTTAAAATAGTAAGCATTTTAATGTATTTTATATAGATTAACCCCGAACATCGAGCGACTGTCTGACACGTGAATCTGAAGTTACACTACTGTTAATCTACCGCTGGAATTACTTTACACATTGTTTGGTCTTTGAAATCCTCTCTCTCATAATATATGAGTATTTATTACGTTTTAAGTTGGTTTGTTTTGCCAGAGAAATTCAACGAAAACGGAGACGCGCAATCTCGCCTTGGAATAAAATCTTTAAAAACCGGCAGCAGCACAAATCTTGTGACCAGTGGAACACTGAACACTGTTGCCAGCTCTAGTCGGAGAGGAGCGCCTGCAGAGACTTCGGCGTGCTCGGATTATTCAGCGTCCTGGTGCTGTACTTGAGCACGTTGAGCAGCGCCTCGCACAGCTGCTTTTCGCCCGGCTGCTGCGCCTGGTGATGCTGGTCGGGGCGCAGCACCCGGATGCAAGCCCGGATGTCCACCAGGGAGCCGCGAGCGAACACTCCCAATGGGTGCACATAGTCGTAGAGGACGCACACGCCCACCATGACGCGAAGGCAGAGTGGCACCGTTTCCTGGTAATGGGGATTGTGGGATTTAAAAGTACGTTTCAACTGAGGAACAGTGAGGATTTCCAGATCCCAACTCTAAACTAAGGAACAATGGGGATTTCCAGATCCCAACTGTAAACTGAGGAACAATGGGAGATTTCCAGATCCCAACTGTAAACTGAGGAACAATGGGGATTTCCAGATCCCAACTGTAAACTGAGGAACAATGGGAGATTTCCAGATCCCAACTGTAAACTGAGGAACAATGGGAGATTTCCAGATCCCAACTGTAAACTGAGGACCAAAAATATATCCATATCTTAACTGAACTAAGAAACGTCAGTTCCCAACCCCCATCAAACAGCAGATACGCACCTCCGGCTTCTTAAGCCTGTGCCGCAGATCTGGATTAGCCACCAAGCCGCGGCAAATGTCAGCGATGGCGGCTAAGCACTCCGAAGTGGTGTTCACTGGCAGATTTTTGTGCGCCGACATAAAAGCGCCGGTGCATTCAGTGAGCAGGCGCATCATTGGCGTGTGCTGTGCATAGAAAATGCTCATCTTGCTTACTTCTTCGTCAGATAGGGCGCCTTCGGTCTGCGGACGTGTTTTTGGTAAAATGGTTTACAAAGAGTTTCGACTGCTTCTCAGTTAGCATTTTCGCGACTGCACATTGCGTATTTCAGTAGATTTTCAGCAACTGTTCAATGCGTATTTCAGTGAGTATTCAGCAACTGTTTATTGCGTATTTCAGTAGATTTTCAGCAACTGGTCAATGCATTATTTCAGTAGATTTTCAGCAACTGTTCAATGCGTTATTTCAGTAGATTTTCAGCAACTGTTCAATGCGTATTTCAGTAGATTTTCAGCAACTGTTCAATGCGTATTTCAGTAGATTTTCAGCAACAGTTCAATGCGTTATTTCAGTAGATTTTCAGCAACTGTTCAATGCGTATTTCAGTAGATTTTCAGCAACTGTTCAATGCGTTATTTCAGTAGATTTTCAGCAACTGTTCAATGCGTATTTCAGTAGATTTTCAGCAACAGTTCAATGCGTTATTTCAGTAGATTTTCAGCAACAGTTCAATGCGTTATTTCAGTAGATTTTCAGCAACTGTTAAATGCGTTATTTCAGTAGATTTTCAGCAACAGTTCAATGCGTATTTCAGTAGATTTTCAGCAACTGTTCAATGCGTATTTCAGTGAGTATTCAGCAACTGTTCAATGCGTATTTCAGTGAGTATTCAGCAACAGTTCAGTGCCTATCGGTTGTACTGAAAAGTTTAATCAATTATTATAAGTCCGCATTTTCGTTGCTTTTGCACCTGTCCGTTTGACAGACAAAGATTTCACCAGCCTTGCCGTTAAAACGCGTATCAAGAGAAGCTTTGCTAATGCGCCATTCGTTACTCCGATAAGACAGCCTTGCTTGCAGCTGGCTAAAAGTGTTCACAGAGCTAATAATACTTCGTATCAGCAAAATTCCAACTGTTAAAACTGCAGAAACAACTTGTCTGTAAAAAATAGTCATCTTGGCTAAATGAAGAGCAAACAATTAATACTTTGAACGCATGCACGCATTCGGCTGTGTACACCTCAGTTGCATTCGGTGAAGCTAAATTGAAGATTGCACAGCCGGAAATAGAATCACGGCAGGAACTATTATTTACTTGAAGCGCTCCTGGCTCTCTTTCTCTCTCTCTCTCTCTCTCTCTCTTCACAGCTCCAAGGTAGCACTGACGCATCCAGTCAAGATTAGGTGAATCCTTGGGACCACTTGCGAGGCATATTTGCGCGCATTGCATCACGAAATTATTGTGCTGGTTTATTTACAAACTTCTATTCAACTGTGCACGGCTTTTTAAGTCAAGGTAGATAGCAAGAAACATTTGAGGTAGAAGGCAACAGCACGGCTGGCCTCGGCGCTTTGCGGACTAATTTATGCTAAACGGAATTTACTGCACAGACTTCTTCATAATACAATATCATTATACCGACTGATAGTTCTTGCTCAGAGTAGGCAAGCATTAATTGATGAACAGATATGAGAGATAGAATACACTGATACTTAGATAGATAGATAGATAGATAGATAGATAGATAGATAGATAGATAGATAGATAGATAGATAGATAGATAGATAGACAGATACATAGACAGATATATTTAGATAGATAGATAGATAGATAGACAGATAGATGGATAGATAGACAGATATATATATATAGATAGATAGATAGATAGATAGATAGATAGATAGATAGATAGATTAGATAGATAGATAGATAGATAGATAGATAGATAGATAGATTAGATTAGATAGATAGATAGATAGATAGATAGATAGATAGATAGATAGATAGATAGATAGATAGATAGAAACAGATAGCCAGACGGACAGGCAGACAAAGACAAACCTTGTGGCGCCGGTGCACCCGCTTATAATAGCTGAGATCGTTGGTCATGGTGGGAGTCTTCATTTTGACCTCGTCAAACTTGATAACAAAGTCAATGATGAGGGCGAACTGCGTGAACAGAGCCTGCTGCTGCTCAAGATGCTCTTTAGCGGTCTTCTCAGCTGAGCACAACGACTCAAGCAGGCTGCTGATGAGGGTCTCCAACTCCTGGCCGAAGCTGTAGGCCTCCTGCAGGCGGCGGACGAGGTCCTGCACGCTGGCCCAGGCCCGTTCCTGCAGCTCCTCATTGTTGGGATCTGTGAGAGCATTCCGAATCTCGTTAGCGGCGCCTGGATACTCGCGCATCGAGCGCATGATCTCGTCTGTGCGGGCCAGCACGGCCACGGCGCTGGCATAGTGAGCCTGCTCGGCCTCGGTCGGCTCGGCGACTGGAGGGCGAGAATATGCGGTTGAGCGATTGTGCCCTATTGTGTCTGCTTTTTTAATCTGATGCTGTTTCAAATATATATATATTGAGCCGATGGACACAATGAAAGATAATAAAAAAGCATTAGGAGACAGACAAAAATTACAGACACAGACAGACAGACAGACAGACAGATAGACAGACAGACAGACAGACAGACAGACAGACAGACAGACAGACAGATAGACAGACAGACAGACAGACAGACAGACAGACAGACAGACAGACGAAGACAGACAGACAGACAGACAGACAGACAGACAGACAGACAGACGAAGACAGAAATATGATTCAGTCAGAACTCAGGCCCTCAGCAACTCACACTCCATATCGATGAAGACATCGGAGGACCTGTCGGCGCCGCCGTCCGATCTGGTCAGCAGTCGAATCAGGTTTCCCATTGGCGGCGCTGGCAGTCAGTCAGGTGACGTGGCGAGCTGGAGCGCAGGAATAAAATAAACAACTAAATAACTATCCAATAAAAGGCAGTAATATTTTAGGGCTGACTAAATTGACTAAAATAGTGTTTGAAAAACACACAGAGAGCGAGAGAGGTCTGGACAACAGGCAAAACCAAACAGTTAATAAGTTTAAATATAGAGATCTGTGCGCAACGGTTGGGGCAGAAAATGAAACCTGAACGATCCGAATGCGTTCGGGTTGGCCAAAGCACAGGGCTTAGCGAGATGCCAGTAGGTACAAGGAGACAGATGTAAGTAGACAGTCGCAGGCAGAACATCCACGATGCAGTGCAGTTTTAAGTAGAGGCAAGTACAGCACCACCGTACAGTGCTGCGCATAGCTTGGCGAATTTGCTGCACAAAACTCGCTGACAAAAGACAGAGATGAAAGAAGTTTAGAAACTTAATTGTACAGTCAGAACAACATCCACCGATGCCAAGCGAACCCGCCTTGCCCCCCGCATTAGGCAGAAAGCAGACTGGACTCCAGGCCAGCTTCCACGCAGGCGCCAACAGTGAATTTTTTTAGAAACAGTTGTGAAGTTCTGAGTTCGGTTTCTCTGCGACTTGAAAAAAGACTCAAAAGAAAAAAACTGTTTACTTTATCTATGACGAATGCCCCACCCCTTGCAAAGCCTGTACATTTGTATTTACTGTCTAAGGGCAAATCTCAGCGCTAAACAGATTACACATCCTTAACCTTTAACAAAAACAACTTGAATAATGCTAGTACTCTGATACGGGATCTGTGGGTTTGGAGGTCAGTGCTGAGAACTTGGTATGTGTGGAATCTGTCGAGTTAGAGCTCTGTGATGAGCACTCTGTGGTGTGGAATCTGTGGAGTTATAGCTCTGTGATGAGCACTCTGTGGTGTGGAATCTGTCGAGTTAGAGCTCTGTGATGAGCACTCTGTGGTGTGGAATCTGTGGAGTTATAGCTCTGTGATGAGCACTCTGTGGTGTGGAATCTGTCGAGTTAGAGCTCCGTGATGAGCACTCTGTGGTGTGGAATCTGTCGAGTTAGAGCTCTGTGATGAGCACTCTGTGATGTGGAATCTGTGGAGTTAGAGATCTGTGATGAGCACTCTGTGGTGTGGAATCTGTGGAGTTAGAGATCTGTGATGAGCACTCTGTGATGTGGAATCTGTGGAGTTAGAGATCTGTGATGAGCACTCTGTGGTGTGGAATCTGTGGAGTTAGAGATCTGTGATGAGCACTCTGTGATGTGGAATCTGTGGAGTTAGAGATCTGTGATGAGCACTCTGTGATGTGGAATCTGTGGAGTTAGAGATCTGTGATGAGCACTCTGTGGTGTGGAATCTGTGGGGCTAGAGCTCAATTATGAGCACTCTGTGGTGTGGAATCTGTGGGGCTAGAGCTCAATTATGAGCACTCTGTGGTGTGGAATCCGTGGGGCTAGACCTGAATGATGAGCTTAGTGTGAAAATGAAAATCAACTTGGGCCTTTTTCTCACAATATATATTGCCAGATCTCACTATGTTATCTGGGCTCATTGGCTTTTTTATCTGTGATAATCTGTCAAATACCAGAAGTTATTATGGGGAGAAATTCTATCATAGATATTCTCAGTAGCTTATTAAATATTACCAGTTAGCATTTCAGGATATTGCTTGGCTTAATGTATTAGGCACCTTACTACTTATACATCTCATATACTACTTTTAGCCTTTGGCATTTTTAAGATTAGATCATAGCACCTATAATATTGCTTTAGTATATATTTTAATATCCTTTTATAGAACTTCTCCTGAAAATATTTTTATATTCTTTATCCAAGCTACTTTTACAATATATATATACTAGCCTTATATGAGTGTATTTAGCCCCTATATGTATTGCACAATTGTTGAAGCCTACAAGATGTGTCAGAAGTCTGTATTGATTGCATTTGTAGACTTTTGCAAAGCTTTTGATTTGATCTTCCAACTGGCAAAGATTTGATCTTCCCTGGCACTTTCATCTGCACTATCATGGACCTCTACGTGGACATGTGTACCTCTTTGTCTAGACTACCAATGGCCCAACCAAAGAATTCCCAACCACCTTTGGAGTGCTTCAGGGGGTCAGGGGGACACCTTGCCTCCCTTTTCTTCATTCTTGCAATCAACTATGTCCTATGGCTATCTTTGCAAGAAGAAGACAGATACATCTTAGCCTCCAGGAGGGGCCATTGGTAACCCACCATCATTCTTGCCACTTTAGCTTATGCTAATGACATTGCTCTAGTATGCAAGGAAAAGCTTGCAGCCCAGCACACCTTAGACAAACTCTGCCTAGAAGCCTTGGGTGTCAGCCTCATTGTCAATGGGAGAAAAAAGTGATGCACATTGGTATTAGCATTGCACCTAAAAATTAGCATTGCAAAATAATCTCAACCTACCAAGACTTCTTCTGCTACCTGGGTCCATTGATCTTGAATCTTGAAGATATCATCACAGGCCAGAAAGTACAAGCCTGGCATGTTGCTATTAAGATCAGCCTATCTTCAGCTCCGCAGTGCCTGATACGTACAAGATCAAGTTGCTCCATGTCACAGTCAAACCAATCCTACTCTACAGACTAGAAGCTGTACCAGCAACTACTACCCAGGAAAATGTGCTAAATGGCATCTACTAGGCACTTCTTTGCTATACACTTAGTATCAAATTCTGCGAGACCATCTCAAATTCCAATCTCGACTAGCATATTGGCCTTCTGCCTCTTAGTGTTATCCTGCAATGGCGGCAATAAACCGTTGCTAGCCACATTCTGCAACAGCATAGTTGCAATGAAGCCAACCCTCTTGCAATGGTGGCTGCTTCACTTTTTCTTGATCAAAATTTAGTAGCTACTCTAATTATATATATAGACTATACCAAACTTGAACTTAATCATTTTTATGCTAACTGCATATATACATACATTGATTGGGATTCAGAACTTTGGTCCTACCTGCTATCTCAGCAATCTGTATATGCCAAGCTATATACCATAGGATATACCAGGCCTCTCAGCTCTCTGTATGCCAATGGTATATACTAGATCCCTTTATCCATAGTAAGGAAGATGGCCTTTTTTACAAAAATGTCTAGTACAAAAAAGGATTAGACATATGTCACACAAGCACATTCCAGCACAACAACAAGCAAGAAGGAAAAATTCTAGTATACATGATGTATGTACATACTCCCAAAGTCTAGGCTTTAACAAATAAACGTTATTATTTTTGCCTTAAAATGGAATTCCTTTAAATGGAAACATCAATTTTATTTAAAAGCAGCCTTCTTGAGATGCTAGAGCATTTGTATAAGGAGGCAAAGTACAACAAACTGAAAAAACACCTGTTGTACATATTTAGTCTAATTTATAGATCATATATTTATTATGAATGGGACACCAATTTAAACTAAAGGCCTATGTTAAAAAATTTGATCCAAAATTAAAAAGCTGAAAAATGATATTTTTAAACTAGTAACAATTGTTAAAAGTTTAAGTTTATTAGTTGAAGAACATATAGATATTCTTTTTGAAATAATAGGAAAAATATAAGCCTATAATAGGGCCTAGTAGCTAATATAAACTTTTATGCAGGCAGAAATATCTAGAAATTTATATATCTTAATATCTAAATCTACATTAGCGGCTAGCCTAGGCCTCCTATATATAGTATAATAGCAAATCTCAGTATCTTAGTATCTTAATAGTACTTTGTAGTCTATATAATATAGGGCCTAGCCTATTGGTGAAAATATAGGGCCTATATAACTATAAGCTTATAATTTTGTTTAGGCCTAGGGGCCTATTTGAATTATAGTTTTTCTAGCCATATATTATTAGTTTATTAATTTATACTTAATAATCTTTTATTTTATAAATTAAATTTAAACTATTAATTTTATAACTGAATAACCTATATCAATATATTATGCATATGGCCATATTATAAAGCTTTATATATTATAGCATATCTATAATATACTACCTAGGTCCTATAGCACATCATTTGATATTAGATTAGATGCGTAGTTACCTCAGGTAGGCTAGGCTCTAGTTTTTATTAGTAAACAACAATTCTGAAGTTCTGGCCTTCTGTTGCTGACAATACTAATGGAATTGGTAATGGGCATAGTAGTGATGGAGCCTCTTCACGGCAATCGATTCTCGAAGCAGAATCGGTTCAAATTTCCAAGAAAAAAAGCAGTATAACTATTTAACTTTGTTGAATGTTTGACTGCCTTAACAGCCTCACTTTGCACAATTTTTCACTTTCTTCTTGGCTATTGCCATTCAATAATCACAATTTTAAAGCACTAATATCCCTCTAGTTTAGGAGACTAAAAGTTATACTTTACAAATTGCTTCTGGTTCTAGAACCAGAACAAGCAATATGAAGAGCCTCATGATATGATAGTCACAATAATTTTAAATTTATTTGACATTTTTTACGTTTAAGGCCTCCAAAATTACTGGCTCACGCGTTTAAGACGTATTCATACACATCAAGGACGAGTGAGTGACGACTCTACTTGAGTCGACCTTCGGACCTTGGTACACATCCGCATAAATGAATCAAACTTTCGAAACCCACTAGTGAAAATAAAAAACAACTAAACTGACTATTGTGGCCGGTGGGTTGCCATTGCCACTGTGTGAGAAGACTAATTTTTTGCATGGAATTTTTTAATTTTGTCTACTGTCTGACGGCTTGACGTCAGGAATTTTCCCGTTTGTGGCCCAATTCAATTTTCTTGTCCCCATTTCGGTTCCCTATTTTCTATTCATTGGCCCTTTTGCGTCCCTTTTTTGGTTTTGTTAGTTTTTCGCTACTTATCCGGTGTCTTTTTTGCGCTTGTCCATCGCATGTTTAATTTGTGCCCACCCTTTTGCCCAAAGCCTGCCCCATTGCTTGGATCGCCTTTTGAGGCCTATTTTAACCCCCCCCCCCGATTTTTCGAGTGCTCTCCCCTCTCCCCTCCTCCTTCCACACCTTAGCCTAACGTCGTGACCCTTAACTTTTACTTTGCTTAACTTTGATATACTTAACCACAGCAACTTGCGTTTAACTCAGTTTTATTAGTTCTCCTACGTAGCCCCGCGCCTCGGCGCCCACGAATCTATCTCCGTCGTTAGATAATAACTTAGAAATTTAGTATAGGTGGATTTTAGTAAACAATACCCTGCTACCTAACTAATAAATCACAATAATAATAATAACCGTTTGGCAACATTCATTCGTTGATCAATAAGAGCCCATATAGCTTTATCTTGAGTCATTTGCCCGTGGGGCGTAAAATAACCAAATCGTTCTCATCTCTACGCGAGCTCTGAGGAATTAACGTTTCGTAATACTACGTATACAGTGGTGGCAGCGCTACTCTACTGACAGTAATCAACCAACTGATGGGTTTTGACCTCTCGGCCCCCTTTTGGGGAAGCCTTCGGGCCTCAGGTCTCAGGACGCTTTTATCGACATGAGTTAAGGTCGTGTGGACAAACCCCAGAGTCTAGCTGCCTTTGGGCCTAGGCATCACGTACGTATATTCGAACTGCAAGACAACCCACGGCAGAAAAAATGCGGCCTATATATAGACAAACGTACAGGGCTGCCGCAGATCTTCGCAGATAGTAGACGAGCTGCAACTGACATGTCGAAAGTTACGTCGCCAGTGCGTCAGCGTCTCGGCTCAAAATCGTAAAATTGTCCGTAGTGTCCTGCATGTCAGATTTAGAGGAATTGTGCCGCTTCACCCCATCTGTAGAGCGTTGGTGGTATGTGGACCAGGGCCCATCACTTTGGCATCGGTCGCAACGGCAGAGACGGCGGCTTGAATGACATCGTCAACAGCATCAGCACCAGAGCATCCTCCATGCAAATCCTATATACATGTACCTTCTCACTCGGTATCACGAACAGCTCGATCATTTTATAATTATGTACATGTGTACGCTAAATAGAGCGTTCATGTCTCAAAGGCAATTTTGTGTGTGTGTGTGTGTGTGTGTGTGTGTGTGTGTGTGTGTGTGTGTGTGTGTGTGTGTGTGTGTGTGTGTGTGTGTGTTGCATCCGGGGAGCTGAGCTAATATAAAATTTACAAGTACATGTACATGCGCGTACATGTACTTAAATGTCCTAGCATGAACTGTACGTGTACAGTGAAACATTCAAACTCTTATAAGCTCAAACTAACACGGGCATATAAACGTATGCATGTACATATGTAGCACATAAGGTATAGAAATAATCTGTACATGTCATAGATGAACCTACCTAGCTCTTGCCTTGTTATGTACTCTACATGCATGTACATACATGCAGGGCCTATACAGTATCAATAGGTTTACTGTACAGTGTAGCAGTTGACAGTTCCAACGGATATTTATATAATTTATTACCAAAACTTCTGGAAAAAGTATAATATGCTCGCAAATGCACATAGCAAGGCTCCGTAAGTATATCTTGACAAGGCCCAGGGTATGCCACATAACACAGGCTGAACTTGATTGCAGTAAATAGAACTTGTACGTTAGCCTGGGTTGCCATGCAGGTTTGAATATCAGCTGATTTTATCAGCAGCATTAGTGCGGTGCTGCATGGGTCACCAGCGACTGCTGTACGAGCGTACATATGCGTGTAAAATCTACATGCATTTTACAGCTTGTATACAGTCTCAATTGCAGTCCAGTTTAAACCTGCAGAGTGATGTTTCCAGGGTTCCAAATTGATTAAGAAGCGCTGCAGTTTGCGGCACGGCTCGACAGCTAAGACAGAGCTACTCGTAGATAATGGAAGGTTTTCGTCTAGTGCCGTTAGTAACTCTGGTGGCCTTCCTGCTGCTCTGTTGTCGGTCTTCATCTGCTCGACCGGAGGCCTCTACCTGCGGCTACAACGCCTGCCCGAAGCCCGTGCCAGGTAGGGTCAACGTCCACCTGGTGCCGCACACGCACGACGATGTTGGCTGGCTGATGACAGTTGACCAGTACTACTACTATCAGGTGCAGTTCATTCTGGACACTGTGGTGGAAGAGCTGCTCATTAATCCGGATAGAAAGTTTACGTACGTTGAGATAGCCTACTTCTTCAGGTGGTGGCGAGAGCAGAGCGCCGATAAGCAGGCTAAGGTGAGCGTCATTTATTGTGATTTATTGTGAGCCGGGTTGCTCGGCAAATTGTCGATTCAAACTTCGCAGGCTTTCATTTTTACGCTGGTTTCTTGCCAACGTTGAGGGAATTTTAATGTGAAATTTGGGGTGGTTAAAGTACTTTAAGTACCTGTTTTGCTCGAAATTGGGGATTCGAAAATTGGAGGTGTGAAGTTCGGTGATCTGCAGTTTGGAAATGTGAAGATTGGAGATGTGAAGATTGGATATGTGAAGATTGAGGGATGTGAAGATTGGAGATGTTAAGATTGTGGGATGTGAAGGTTGTGGATGTGAAGATTGTGGGATGTGAAGACTGAAGGATGTGAAGATTGGAGATGTGAAGATTGGGGGTGTAAAGATTGAGGGGATATTAAGATTGATGATAATAAGTTTAAGAAGAATATGAAGCTGGGGGAATGTGAGGCTTAGGGGATATGAAGTTTGAGGGTCTGAAGTTTTCGAATAAGAATGTTGTGGTTTTGAACTCACCAGAAAGGTAAATGAGTACCATTTTAGCAATTTATCGCTCCCGCCAACACGCAGGTGAAACAGCTGGTGCAGAACGGTCAGCTGCAGTTTGCCCAGGGCGGCTGGTCCATGGACGACGAGGCGGCAACCCACTACGTGGACATCATCGACCAGCACACGCAGGGACTCCGGTTTCTCAACGACACTTTCGGCGACTGCGGCAGGCCTCGGGTTGCCTGGCAGGTGGACCCGTTCGGGCACAGCAAAGAGCACGCCGCAATGATGGCGCTGATGGGCTACGACGGGCTGTACTTTGGCCGCATCGACTATCAGGATCAGGCGATTAGGCGGAAGACGCGGCGCATGGAGATGGTAGGCTGATCACAGATCTTCGGATAGTCGGGGGAACGATCGAGAGTGAGATACGGAGAGTCAGGAAACGGAGAGTCAGACACGGACAATCAGTCAGGGAACGAGAGTCAGACACGGACAGTGAGAGTCAGACACGGACAGTGAGAGTCAGACACGGACAGTGAGAGTCAGACACGGACAGTGAGAGTCAGACACGGACAGTGAGAGTCAGACACGGACAGTGAGAACCAGACACGGACAGTGAGAGTCAGACACGGACAGTGAGAGTCATACACGGACAGTGAGAGTCAGACACGGACAGTGAGAGTCAGACACGGACAGTGAGAATCAGACACGGACAGTGAGAGTCAGACACGGACAGTGAGAGTCAGACACGGACAGTGAGAGTCAGACACGGACAGTGAGAGTCAGACACGGACAGTGAGAGTCAGACACGGACAGTGAGAGTCAGACACGGACAGTGAGAGTCATACACGGAGAGTGAGAGTCAGACACGGACAGTGAGAGTCATACACGGACAGTGAGAGTCAGACACGGACAGTGCGAGTCAGACCGGAAAGTGAGAGTCAGACACGGACAGTGAGAGTCATACACGGACAGTGAGAGTCATACACGGAGAGTGAGAGTCATACACGGACAGTGAGAGTCAGACACGGACAGTGAGAGTCAGACACGGACAGTGAGAGTCAGACACGGACAGTGAGAGTCAGACACGGACAGTGAGAGTCAGACACGGACAGTGAGAGTCAGACACGGACAGTGAGAGTCAGACACGGACAGTGAGAGTCAGACACGGACAGTGAGAGTCATACACGGACAGTGAGAGTCAGACACGGACAGTGAGAGTCAGACACGGACAGTCAGAGACTGAGAGCCGGTGGGAATGAGACACACCGAGAGTCAATCACACCTAATTGACAGTCCTCCGACAACAACAGGTGTGGCAGGCCAGCCAGGATATCGGCAGTCCTCAGACGGATCTGTTTTCTGGCAAGCTGTACGATGGCTACGGCCAGCCAGGAGGCTTCAGCTTCGAGACGGGCGACCAGCCCGTGCAGGACGACCCGCAGCTCTACGACTTCAATGTGGAGCAGAAGGTCAAACAGTTCGTCGACATGGTGAACACTCGCCGGCAGGTGTACAGCTCCGATCATCTCATGCTGACTATGGGTAACGATTTTCAATACCAGAATGCCCGCAAGAACTTCAAAATCTTCGACAAGCTGATCAAGGCGGTGAACAACCGTACTGCGGCGCACAATGTCACAGTGTACTACAGTACGCCAAGCTGCTACACAAAATCAGTGCACGATCAGAACCTGGTGTGGACGGTAAAGAGTGACGACTTCTATCCGTACGGATTCGATGCTCACTCGTTCTTGACTGGCTTCTTCACCAGCCGGGCCGCTCTCAAGCGCTACGTGCGAACCGCTTCGAACCAGTTCCAGGCCGTCAAGCAGACAGCCTGCCTGGCTGGCTTGCAGCGGGATGGCGCGGAGCCCGACGCAAGAATTGATCCCCTGCGCCAGGCTTTGGGCGTTGTGCAGCATCACGATGGAGTGTCCGGTGAGTAGTGGATATTAGAGTATTGTTAATGAGTATTGGAGCGCGGCGTTTCAGTGAATAGATGCCCAGAGGTGAAATACGGGCAGGGTGTAGAATTGGGGCAGGGTGTAGAATCTGGGGCAGGGTGTAGAATTGGGGCAGGGTGTAGAATCTGGGGCAGGGTGTAGAATCTGGGGCAGGGTGTAGAATCTGGGGCAGGGTGTAGAATCTGGGGCAGGGTGTAGAATCTGGGGCAGGGTGTAGAATCTGGGGCAGGGTGTAGAATCTGGGGCAGGGTGTAGAATCTGGGGCAGGGTGTAGAATCTGGGGCAGGGTGTAGAATCTGGGGCAGGGTGTAGAATCTGGGGCAGGGTGTAGAATCTGGGGCAGGGTGTAGAATCTGGGGCAGGGTGTAGAATTAGGAGCAGAGTGAAGAGTTGAGGATAGGGTGTGGTATTGAGGGCAGGACAGGGTTTAGTCGAATTGGTGATATTGTAGAAAACACCCTTTTCATATGTATGATTGTTCGGTATAAAATTACACAGCACTTCTGCATTAACAACCCATCGGATCACATGTGCTCACATTGATGGGGTCGCTGTTTTGCAGGCACGGAGAGGCAGCTAGTTGCCTACGACTATGCGCTGCGAATCTCCAACGGAATCGACCGGGCCTACCCGGTGCTGCAATCTGCTTTGGCGAATCTCACCGGAGACAGCGCCGCCTACTCAGGCATGTCTACCTGCGGCCTGGCTAATATCTCCTACTGCCCGTTCACCGACTCCAACACCGACTTCTACCTGCACTTTTATAACCCGGTGAGTCACCCGGTATGGCACCTGGCCAGAATACCGGTTACCGGGCGCTACTACGTCGTTAGCGACGAACATGGCCAGGCGGTGATGTCGCAGACTATCCCGGTGAATAATGGTACTCTGCGAGTACCTGAACGGGCAGGTGCGAAATCCACCTGCGAGCTGGTGTTCAACGTGTCAGCCATTCCAGCCATGGGATTCGCTGTCTACCGAGTGGCTGCCGCGGCCCCCGGCTCTCCAGGCGTCTCAACGTTCACCCCGATCCGGCTGCTGTTCGGGGGCTACGGCAGGGGCAAGATCTCGGCATCGAAGACGAAGGCGGACTGGCTGAGTCAGCACACTGGCTGCGGAGTGCCCAGCATGGCTTATTATTACGGATATCCGGGCAACAATTCTAGAGCAGAGTTCAGAGCCTCCGGCGCTTATGTGCTTCGGTGAGATCTTCAATGACCTATGTATGCTTTTCTTACCCTAGTCACACTTGTCACCCTAAAAAAATCGAACCCACTTTCAGGCCAACCAGGCAGACCCCGGAGCAGTTCTCACTCGAGCAAATCGCTGGCGTATTCGGCCCGGTGGTGAACGAGACTCACCTGCTCTGGTCCGACTGGGCCTACCAGGTGTTGCGCAAATTTTCCAACAATGGCGACTCGCTGCAGTACAATGAGAACGAGCTCACAGTCGGCCCGATTCCCTACGACGCCAACACCGGGCGAGAGGTGATTGTGCGCTACGACTCACAGCTGAGCAGCTCGGCTACTTTCTATACCGACGCAAACGGTCGGCAGGTGATGCGTCGAGTGCGCGATTACCGACCAAGCTGGCCGCTGCAGCAGACGGAGAAGGTGGCCGGGAACTATTATCCCGTCCCTAGCCAGATCTTCATCAACCAGAGCGACGGCGCCTCTTTCACGGTGCTCACTGACAGAAGCGAAGGCGGCAGCAGCATCAATGACGGGCAGATTGAGGTGAAAAATGCAGGGCAGTCTTTAATTACTCACCTGACCTGTCACACAGAGCTCGCGCGAGCACATTCACAATAGTGTGTGCACTAATCGCCCTGACTTTCTTTAACATCAGTAATGTACACTGGTGTACATGTATCTCAGTAATGCATTTTGCAGTGAAAACCGGCCTGTTGGTTTGGTTGTCCATACGTACACCCTGTGTGAGCCTGTGTACGTATCCGTGTTTAAAGGACCACTAGAACGTTAGCGTTGTGTCACGGTATCCCGCTGAAAATTTTACCGTAGACAAGAATCGCCAAAGAATCACTTGTGACTCTAGCGACTCTGGGGAGACTCAAACGACTGTAATGAAACGGAGAGGCTACTGTTGAGTCACGAGAGCATCGCGTCAGTTGCAAGAGTTGTAAAAGAGTCGCCCAATAGTCGTTGTGTGGGCGCATAATGTTCTACAAACTCAAGCAGACTAAATACAGTTGTTTTACAAATGTGAAATGGAGTTTTATTTTATAAAGCGACGCAGATGAGAATTAGACGCAATTCAGTGATTCTAGCTCGTACAGGGACTCTAGCACGCGTCAGATACGAGACATGATCTACGGGCCCAGAGTAATGAAAGGTCATGAAACATGAAAATTTCCATACGTACGAGCGTATAAACAATAAAAATGCTCAAATTGACTCTTAGGTGACTCTTTAACGACATTTTGGTCGACTTTTACTGCGACATCTCGTCGTTTTTTAGTCGTCTAGAGTCACTTCTTTTCTATTTTACCTGTGTTACCTGCCAAGACTCTGGAACGACTCTGGGGCGATGCAAGGGACTCTGATTGAGATGCTTCTTAGCCTAGGTACGACTCGTCGGGTATGACTGCAAAAAACATTGCGCATAGTCAATAATCTACTGTACGCCTGTCGTTCCCGCATGTACGCTCGTAGATATACATGTGCATGTAAAGACGAACTTTGGGCCATCTTAAAGAGAACAAAATGTCAAACTACCTGACGAAAAATTATCATTTTAAGTGCAACTGATCCTGAGTCATGAGCATTTAAAGTTTAGCTGCAATGCTTACAAGCGGACCTTCAAATATAATTTTGCAATATTTAAGCGTGCTACGTTCTGCTACAAGCTGGCAACGATCTAGAGGTCTTTGATGTGTGTGTGCTCAGGGGTCAGCGAAATGACACTGCGGGTTGGCTGTTTATTTTCGGCAGTGCTTAAAGCATCCCTGCAAGCTAGTAGCAAACTATATGTACATGTACACATGTACACTTTTAATCACTGTCTTCCTTTTTCATCCGCATTTCGAATTATCAGATCATGCTTCATCGAATCACGGCTCGCGACGACGCTCTAGGCCTCGGCGAAGCGCTGCAAGAGAAAGGCAGCGATGGTCGCGGCCTGGTTGTCAAGGTAACGCACTGGTTCGCAGCTGACCAATCGCTGTCGTCCGCTAGTCGTCGCCGACGCGAGCTGGCCAATCGCCGCTACCGAGAGCCGCTGATTGGCTACCTGACCGCGGAGCCCAAGGTCAAAAGATGGAGCGGACTGCGTCGGCCCCTGCCTGAGAATGTCCAGGTGGTGACTCTGGACGACTGGCGCGGGCCGAACACAAAGCTGCTTCGACTGGAGCATCTGTACCAGACAGGTGAGCACCCCGCACTGTCCCAGCCCGTCACCGTGGCTCTCGGCCAGATGTTCGCCACCTTCGACATACTCGGTGCAATGGAGCTGAGTCTGGCTGCCAACCAGTATTTGGCGTCAATGCAGCGGCTGCAGTGGCGGACGACCGCAGCCGGAGGCTCGGCCGACCAGAACGCTGCCAGAGAGGCAGTCGAGAGGCGACAGCTCGACCAGAACCTGACAGTGACGCTGCGACCGATGCAACTTCGCACCTTTGTAGTGCAGGTGCAGTACTTGTGAACCCATCGATACCGTGTCGGTGCTGCTTCGATGGCTAAAAAACTTTGCTTCTTTGATAAAAACTACCGCGATGACAGTTGTTAAAAACTGTCTGTGTTTGCAGGTTTTGCCTAGGTTGTTCCTAAATTGCTTCTGGGTTGATCCTGAGTTGCCAGTTAAGTTTTAAAGTGTTAGTGCACTGGCTACATGTCTAAGCGTGTGTAAAATAATTGCGTCAAATGCGCTTATTCTCGCGTAAAGTGGCGTGCGGAAATCACGTAAAAAGTGGCAAAAATTGCGCATTTTACGTACCGGTACATGTACGTCGGCTGCGTGCGTTCTATGCGCGAGATCTACGCGTGTAGAACGTGTGTTACACGCCGGAGTTCTGAGATAGGAGTCTGGGACGCTTCTTGATCCTTGGTAGCGTTTTCAATCATGCATTAATTGCAGAGAGTTTCTCAATCCGTTTTCTATCAAATTTTCACTTACTTATAACAATATGTTTCGTCTTTTAACTCGGTCAGAAGTTCCTAACCGCAATATCATAAAAAATTCTCTGATCAAATTTTTCGACTTTTTCGAGTCAAATATTCAAATGATTTTTCTAAAAATCTAAGCCCTATACTTATTCACAGATCAATTATTATTGCGATCAAAGAACTCGTAACTGTTTCAATACCTGCATCTTATTCACCATTTTGAAACTACCTGTCTGAAGCATCAATACATTGATAAGCATTACACTACCCATTGACACGCAAATAGGACAATATATGGTATTGTCCATAAGCGAACGCAGTTTAATGAGTAATTACTCAGTATATAGCAGATTTTGTGGCGAAAAGAAATTAAATGACAAGCGTACGAACGCTCGTACGCAGTTATCATGCAGAATATTCTTGTCGTTATAACCAACGGTAGAATAATTTGATTGAGGTCGACATTATATAGGCCACTCCACACCCCAGATGGTTCATTAAGCACTGTCTTTATGTCAATTTGACTCGCAATCCTATACATTCACGTCCTACAATTCAACATCCAAGTCCAGCAATCCAACATCCCCGTCCTGCAATCCAGAACATCCACGCAATCCAACATCCACGTCCTACAATTCAACACCCACGTTCTACAATCTAACATCCGCGTCCTGCAATCCAACATCCACGTCCTGCAATCCAACATCCACGTCCTGCAATCCAACATCCACGTCCTGCAATCCAACATCCACGTCCTGAAATCCAACATCCACGCGTCCTGCAATCCACAACATCCACGCCATCCAATATCCACGTCCTGCAATCCAACATCCACATCTTACAATCCAATATCCCACGTCTTACAATCCAACATCCACATCCACAAATTAATGTGATCCCGCACAGAATCGGGCCCAAGACTTTGGCACGTGAGTCAGATCAGATACTCTGTCCTCTATGTCACGCATTTCAAGTACTTCAGATATACATGCCTATCGCTTGTGGCCATCTCCTGCAGACAGCGGCTCGTACCTCCCTGACCAGCGCCAGCCCTGAATGGTGATGAGCAGCTCCTATATATTCGAAACCCTATATACTGCATGGACGAAAGCCACTCCGGATGTCGTTGGCTGCATTCTAAAGTGCAACACCGCCGCTAACAACTGACTGGCGGTGCTTTTTAACCGACAGATTCGGCTCGGTTACCTGCTAAAGCTCGCTTTGGTGCCGCAGAGCACCGTATAGAGGGAGAGTTCTATGCTCGTGGCTAAAATTCTTTCGTACATATTCTTCTCATCGATATTCACTAAACATGTCTTTGTGATGCTTAGTTTGATTGGTTTGCAAAATATTGGACCTTGGGTCTTTTGAAACTTTGCAATAGCAATCTGGCCCGCTCAAGGTTTGTGTCTTTTCTCTTCTCTCTCCCCTCTCTCTTCTCTACCCTCTCTCCTCTCTCCCCCTCTCTTCTCTTCCCTCTCTCCTCTCTCCCCTCTTTTTCTCTCCCCTCTCTCCTCTCTCCCCCTCTCTTCTCTCCCCTCTCTCCTCTCTCCCCTCTCTTCTCTTCCCTCTCTACCCTCTCTCCTCTCTCCCCTCTCTCCCTCTCTCTTCTCTCCCCTCTCTCCCTCTCTCTTCTCTCCCCTCTCTCCTCTCTCCCCCTCTCTTCTCTTCCCTCTCTACCCTCTCTCCTCTCTCCCCTCTCTTCTCTCCCCTATTTACCCTCTCTCCTCTCTACCTCTTTATTCTCTACCTTCTCCTCTCTCTCTCTCCTCTCTCTCTCTCTCTCTCTCTCTCTCCCTCCCTTCTCTCGTCTCTCCCCACTTTCTCCTCTTGTCTTCTTTCTTATCTCTTCTCCCTCATCACTTATCTTCCATTCCTTCTTCTTTCCTCTCTCATCTGGACCGCAGCCATGAGCTGGATTCTTCATCTGGCCCTCGAGATAAAAAGTTTGTCAACCCCGGTTTATATTTACCTGTCATAGATTCACCTGTCATGGACTTCTCTATCGCGGATTTCCTTGTCTTTGATTAATTTCGGGCTTACTGTAAAAATTTGAACTGATTTTACATTAAATACAGACCGGTGATAACACTTTAACCTGCTCAGTCTCAGATGCGCCATTAACACGGACTCAATCTATTTTCAGCGTCACGTCAAGTGAAAAAAAACTTTTGAGCCCGGCGGGGTTAAAAATCGCTCAAATCAATGTAATGTACAGTTGGTTCAGACCTGTTTTAAACTATTGTAATAACTAATTACCTCTGCTCGTCTGTTTTTGACCCCATTAACTAGCCTTCACTCTGCCAGTGTACATCGTAGATGACTGTACTTGCGGCCTCTGCTCTTGAAGCCTTGCCAGGAGTAGTTACAGCTATCTACATACGCACTCCCGTGGCCCTATAAAGCCTATATAATGAGAGAGTTCTTACCCTAGCGCCAGCGCACGCACAGCAGCAGCCAAATGAATCATCGCTTTCAAAGAGTAGAGTATACAAGACTGCGTATTTTCTGCTAGATCCTCCTTGACCCTCTGACAAGGAAATGCCGATTCCAATTCCTCGGCAGTGTCACTGCAAAGTTGGTAAGCAATAAAAAATTAATACTGCTGATAATATTATACAGATGTGAAAGTGAAGCAAGTCCTAATATGGCAGAGACCAGACCGGAGGCGAAGAAGCAGAGCAAACTGCAGGCTCTGTGGGATGGCGTACAGCTTAGGACGATGAGTGGGGCTGAGGGGAAGCTGAGGGGGGGGGGAGAAATTGAGGGATGCGTCCTCGTCTGTTCCTTGTCTCTCCCTCCTGTTCTTCCTCTCATCCTTGCGTACATCCCTGACTGGCCCTCCTCTCGCGGGTCCTGGCCCACAAACCAATAGTTATAATTAGACGGCGAATGTTGGGGCAAGAAATTTGTGCCTCTTTCCAAACTAGAAAAAATGGCACCCCAGTTCCCACCCCCTCGCGATCGATAGCAAGGGCTTCCCTTCCCTTCCTGACCCTCAGTACCGCTGTATTCATTGTTGCCTTTTGTGGTGGGACACGGATTAATAACAATTTAACCAACTTTATGTGCAATTTTTGTGTGAAAGTTCTTCAGCTAGTTTTTTCATTCTGATCTATATGGAGAGCTCGCTCTTTATGAGATTACCCCAAAAGCTCAACATGCGCGCAGTCTTGGCATCACTGGAAAATTGGTTGTTATAGCTGGTAGACACAGCACTAAGGAACCCACGAAAGACCGCTGCTGGGAAAAAATCAAGCCGCCAATTCCTATCTTGCTCAAAACATTTTTCAAGGCAATGGGTGAGCAAGGGGCTCGCTCTACTACTACTCCTTGCCGTATGGGGACTAGTAGTAGCATCAGTAGTAGTAGTGGTAGTAGTACGAGCTATTAGTAGTATTAGTAGTATTAGTAGTAGTAGTAGTAGTAGTAGTAGTAGTAGTAGTAGTAGTAGTAGTAGTAGTAGTAGTAGTAGTAGTAGTAGTAGTAGTAGTAGTAGTAGTAGTAGTAGTAGTAGTAGTAGTAGTAGTAGTAGTAGTAGTAGTAGTAGTAGTAGTAGTAGTAGTAGTAGTAGTAGTAGTAGTAGTAGTAGTAGTAGTAGTAGTAGTAGTAGTAGTAGTAGTAGTAGTAGTAGTAGTAGTAGTAGTAGTAGTAGTAGTAGTAGTAGTAGTAGTAGTAGTAGTAGTAGTAGTAGTAGTAGTAGTAGTAGTAGTAGTAGTAGTAGTAGTAGTAGTAGTAGTAGTAGTAGTAGTAGTAGTAGTAGTAGTAGTAGTAGTAGTAGTAGTAGTAGTAGTAGTAGTAGTAGTAGTAGTAGTAGTAGTAGTAGTAGTAGTAGTAGTAGTAGTAGTAGTAGTAGTAGTAGTAGTAGTAGTAGTAGTAGTAGTAGTAGTAGTAGTAGTAGTAGTAGTAGTAGTAGTAGTAGTAGTAGTAGTAGTAGTAGTAGTAGTAGTAGTAGTAGTAGTAGTAGTAGTAGTAGTAGTAGTAGTAGTAGTAGTAGTAGTAGTAGTAGTAGTAGTAGTAGTAGTAGTAGTAGTAGTAGTAGTAGTAGTAGTAGTAGTAGTAGTAGTAGTAGTAGTAGTAGTAGTAGTAGTAGTAGTAGTAGTAGTAGTAGTAGTAGTAGTAGTAGTAGTAGTAGTAGTAGTAGTAGTAGTAGTAGTAGTAGTAGTAGTAGTAGTAGTAGTAGTAGTAGTAGTAGTAGTAGTAGTAGTAGTAGTAGTAGTAGTAGTAGTAGTAGTAGTAGTAGTAGTAGTAGTAGTAGTAGTAGTAGTAGTAGTAGTAGTAGTAGTAGTAGTAGTAGTAGTAGTAGTAGTAGTAGTAGTAGTAGTAGTAGTAGTAGTAGTAGTAGTAGTAGTAGTAGTAGTAGTAGTAGTAGTAGTAGTAGTAGTAGTAGTAGTAGTAGTAGTAGTAGTAGTAGTAGTAGTAGTAGTAGTAGTAGTAGTAGTAGTAGTAGTAGTAGTAGTAGTAGTAGTAGTAGTAGTAGTAGTAGTAGTAGTAGTAGTAGTAGTAGTAGTAGTAGTAGTAGTAGTAGTAGTAGTAGTAGTAGTAGTAGTAGTAGTAGTAGTAGTAGTAGTAGTAGTAGTAGTAGTAGTAGTAGTAGTAGTAGTAGTAGTAGTAGTAGTAGTAGTAGTAGTAGTAGTAGTAGTAGTAGTAGTAGTAGCCAGTCAAACTAACGCATGTAGATACTGCTGAGTGAACCATCAAGTGTATTAACTGTTATGATAAATGCCAAGTCATGTTTGCGAGCGAGCGAGAAAACTCTTAGACCAAGACACTGGGTAAACACCGATATATATATTTGAGAACTTCACTGTACATAGAAGGGGTGGGGGCCAGTGTACACAGATGTACACGAAATTGCGAGAGTAAATATTAGTGCACACAAGCCACACACAACACCTCCCAACATTAGTTAACGATAATCCTACGAGTTCGAAGTGTAAAAGTAACGGAACATTAAAATAAGATATTTGTTCTTGCATTGCAAAGTCGCACGAGATAACATTTAAATATTTGTAGCAAAGCAGGAATAAATCAAGGAATATACCAACAATAAAGTTTCTCGCATTTATAGTATAGGGGCCAGTACGCCATTACAGTCAATACAGTCAATCGCAACCAATTATCAGTTCACTGGGTTGGTTCACCACGAGGCCTGGTACCGCTTTGGCTGTTGTACGAGTCGACCTCGCCTGGTTCGGAATCCAGGCTGTTTCGAACCGGAGCACTCCGACTGATCAGGCTGCTCAGGTGTCGGCTGCACAGGTGCCGGCTGCACAGGTGTCGGCTGCACAGGTGCCGGCTGCTCAGGTGCCGGCTGCTCAGGTGCCGGCTGCACAGGTGCCGGCTGCTCAGGTGCCGGCTGCACAGGTGCCGGCTGCACAGGTGCCGGCTGCACAGGTGCCGGCTGCTCAGGTGCCGGCTGCACAGGTGCCGGCTGCACAGGTGCCGGCTGCACAGGTGCCGGCTGCACAGGTGCCGGCTGCACAGGTGCCGGCTGCACAGGTGCCGGCTGCACAGGTGCCGGCTGCACAGGTGCCGGCTGCACAGGTGCCGGCTGCTCAGGTGCCGGCTGCACAGGTGCCGGCTGCACATCCGCTTCCATCTCGCCATCCTCGCCGGCCTCCGGGTAGCTCTCTTGGAACGGAACGCCAATCTGACGAGGCCGGATGAACCGCCGATTACGCCAGAGCAGCTGTCCCGACTCGGTGCGAAGCCAGTAGGACCTTGGGCTGCCGTCAACTTCGTTGTCTAGCTCGGCAGCCGCCCAATCTCGATGACCGCATTGAAGCCAGACCCGTTCGCCGACCTTCAAGCGTTGCAGTGCGCGGGCACCGCGATTGTAGAGTTGAGCTGCTTGGGTCCGTTGCTTCTCGAAGGCTTCAATGCTGGCGTGCACGTGGGTCTCCCGAGGCCGCAGATCCTGCACCGCTGTAGGCAAATCGCACCGGAGTTTGCGGCCGAACGCCATCTCTGCGGGACTTGGAAAGCCGCAACCGACTGGCGTGTTGCGATAGTGCAGAAGGGCCATGGCCAGGCTCTGTCTCCTGACACTTCCTCATCATATTCTTGGCTGTCTGCACATATCGCTCTGCTCTGCCGTTCGACTGCGGGTAGGGTGGACTCGACGTGCGGTGCTCCACTTGAAATATTTTGATGAACTGGCGGAATTCCCCGGCCGAGAACTGCGGCCCGTTATCGCTGATGAGCTTCTCAGGCACACCAAAGTTCTGGAAATGGTCTTGGAGCACCTGCACCACAGCGTTGCTGGTCGTCGAGCGCAGTCGGGTGACGCTCATCCAGTGGCTGTAGGCGTCCACGTACACCAGATAGGTTGCACATATCTGAGTACACCGCGGTACTCGAACAGGTCGGTAGAGCAAACTTGAAACGGGAACTCAGGCATATCAACGGTCATCAGAGTCTCCTTCGACTGCGCCTTCATGTTCCGCTGACAGGCCTCGCACTGGCTAGCAGTCCGCTCGATGCAGTTGCGCATTCCTGGCCAGTAGAAGTAGTCTTTGGCTTTAAGGTCCATCTTGACGATACCAGGGTGTCCAGCGTGCAGGATGCTGAGGATGGAGCTTCTGGCACTGCCAGCTGGAACGTAGATGCGGTCTTTCAAACACAGCAGTCCTGATACGAGAGTCAGATCGTGCCGAAGGTCCCAAAAGGCCTTCAAATCTTCAGGCAACCGCGCTCTTTGCTCCGGCCAGCCGGCTAGAATTATACTCTGTAGACGCTGACTTGTCTGATCTGCTGTCGTAGCCTTCTTGATCATGTCCAGGATCTCACGGTCACCACTGAAGCACCGCTCTACAGCCAACACTTGTCCATCTAAAGCTTCCTCCAGCAAAAGTGTCAAGCTGTCTGTCTGTCCATGAGCTCGGCTCAGCGTGTCGGCAACGTACAACTTCTTTCCTGGGGTGTACCTCACCCGGATGTCGTATGGCTGAAGCTGAAGCAATAGACGCTGGATCCGCGGCGTGGTGTCACAGAACTGCTTCTTAAAGATGGCCTCTAGCGACTTGTGGTCGCTTTGAACATGGACAGTGCGGCCCCAGAGGTAGCGGTGAAATTTCTTACAGCCGTAGACAATTGCTAGGAGCTCCTTCTCAATTTGAGCATAAGACTGTTGAGCACTTGTCATTGCCGACAACGCAAACTCAACCGGACGATCCTCTTGGAGTAGCACAGCCCCTATGCCGCTCTTACTGGCATCTACAGACACAGTGACTGGCTTGGTGACATCGAATGTGACCAACACTCTGTCTGAGCAGAGCTCAGTGATGATTGCATCGTACGCCTCATCATGCTGATGCGTCCAACTCCAGATAACTTCCTTCTTTAGCAGATGTCTAAGGGGCTCTGCAGTGGTGGACAGATGTGGACAAAACTTGGCCAGATACGTGACGCAGCCGAGAAATCTGCGAAGCTGCTCCTTCTTTGACGTGAGGCCTTCAACGTCATTTGGCCTCGTAATCTCCTTGATTGCTTTGATTTTCATCGGGTCAGCACGCAATCCTTCAGAGCTCAGCACATCTCCCAGTTAGTTGAGTTCTTGGACGCCAACTCGCTCTTCTGTGGATTCAGCGTCACCTTGGCTCGCTTGCACTGCTCCAGGAGCTCTCGCATTGCCTGATCATGCTCCTCGATAGTCTTGCCCCAAACGATGATGTCGTCAAAGAAGTTCTTGGTGTTCTTCACGTGGTTGGTGACGTTCTCTTCCATTCTTTTCTGGAAGGCCTCCGGGATTGACGAGAGACCGTACGGCACGCGCTTCCAGCGATATCGGCCAAATGGTGTGTGGAATGTCGTCAGAAAAGAACTTTCGTCGTCGAGTTTCAGCTGATGAAAGCTCTCGTTCGCGTCGAATGAGCTGTACAGGATGGCTCCAGCAGTCGCAGCTCGCACCTCCTCGGCAGTCGGAATTGGATGGTACTCACGAACGATGAACCTATTCAGGTATGTCTGATCCAGGCACAGCCGCATGGATCCGTCCTTCTTCCAGACGATGGCCACATTAGAGACCCATTGTGTCGGCTCATCAACTGGCACAATGGTGCCTTCTTTCTCCAGTCTTTCGAGCTCACATTTGAGTGGTTGATACGCAGCGAACGGCAACTTGCGAGGAGGCTGCACTTTTGGCGCGGCGTTGTCAGCAAGCCGGATGGTGTACGGTTGCTCCATGCAGCCAACACCGTTGAATACTTCAGGGTATGTGGCTTTCACCTGAGAGGCTGTGAGTTCTGACACCTGCTGTTTTTGCACTTTGCTGATGCTGCTGCTCTGGCTCTGCACAGCAAATAGTTTCTTGACTAACTGAAGCTCCTCAATTGCTGATTTCCAGCCTATAATCGGTGTAGAGCT
The DNA here is from genome assembly GCA_002269645.1 of Macrostomum lignano. Classification (NCBI taxonomy): domain Eukaryota; kingdom Metazoa; phylum Platyhelminthes; family Macrostomidae; genus Macrostomum; species Macrostomum lignano. Next base: position 96,290 of record NIVC01003284.1, read on the forward strand.
CTCGCCGATGACTACAAACTGAAGTCTGACATTCTTACGGCAGGGCGATGACACTGTCAAGTACGTGGTGCCGATCACGTCCAATAGCTGCTTATTGTAGGTGGTCAGTGTCCAGGACGTAGGCTCAATTGCTGCTGCTGGGGCGAGCTGGATCAGCTGTCTCAGAGGAATCACATTAACATCCGCCCCAGTGTCTACCTTGAAGTGCAGCTTTCTTCCGGAGTCCGTGACTGACAGGCAGACCATCATTGACGAGGCATCTGTTTGCAACTTGGGCTGGCGAGCACTCGGCTTCTCAACCGTGATGATTGCTGCTGCCGGAGCATCGCCGGCACAGTCAGACTTGGAGTCCTCCACCAGCTCGTTGACCTTCGCTGAGCGGCACACGGACGAAAAATGATTCGTGCGACCACAATTATTGCAGGTCTTACCGTAGGCCGGGCACTTGCGCCGCTCATGCTGCTGTCCGCAGAATCCGCAGCTCCGAGCCTATCTGGCGTGGCCGACTGTCGCCTTGGCTCGGTTTTGCACTGCATCGACAGACGCTGGCGCGGCTGCAGGCGCTGCTCGGCTGATCTGCGCAGTGGCCAGGGTCCGAGCCTGCCGCTTCAAAGTCTCGGATGCTCGACCCACCTGGATGGCGCGATCCAAAGTCAGCTTCGTCTCTCGCAGAAATCTTTCCCTCAGAGCTCTCGTTGACTCCGATGACGATCTGGTCTCGAAGGACGCTGTTCTCGATTGTCTCCTCGTTAGCTGGCTTGCTGTGATTGTGCTGTGATGATCTGACGGAGGGAGCTGACAAACTGGTCAAATTCCTCAGCTTCTCCTTGCACTTTTGTTCGGAGCTGGTAGCGCTCAAATGTTTCGTTTGACAGAGGCTCGCAGTAGTCTTTGAATGCCTCGACTACTTCGTCGTACGTAGCTACTTTGTCTGCAGGAAACGTAGAGTAGATATCTTGACCGTCGGATCCGAGGGCGGTTAGCAGAATGGCGACCTTTACATCGTTGCTTTCTTCAGTTCTCTTCGTAGCTTTCATATAGAAATCGAACGCTTTGATCCACTTTCGCCAGTTGTCCGCCCTATTGGTGTTGAAAACCATAGGCTCTGGCGGCCTCAATCCTTCCATGCTTGCCAGACTGGATAGGTAGTTTAGACTATTTTTGAGAACTTCACTGTCCATAGAAGGGGTGGGGGCCAGTGTACACAGATGTACACGAAATTGCGAGAGTAAATATTAGTGCACACAAGCCACACACAAAATTTACTATTTACGATTAGGGATTGCTTGTAGGCAATCAGTTACCGTCGGCCTGAACTTTCAAGCCAGATCATAAATGACACGCATTTCTTTTCCAGGCGCGGTTCGAACAGCCCTATTGGTTCTCCTAGTGGTGGTCATCGGATTGTTGCAACTACGAAGTCAGACTGAACCAGAAGGTACCGGACAGGCGCTGGCAAAGCCGCGGACAGAAACTATGTCCCCAGCTAGTTTTGGTCCGAAAGAGCTCCCAAGAAGTTCAAAATCGCCATCACGACAGGCCCCCTTGCGGGATGGGCAGCCGTGCGGCGAGCTGCCTGCCCGGTTCCCCGACTCCATTCCGCCTCTGGTGCACTGGACCAGCAAGGATGGTAGAATTGCCACCAAACTCCTTCCGACTGTGCGCTCCTGGAGACGACTGCTCGATATCGACATCAGCAACAGATCGGCTTCAGGCCAGCTGATCTTCAATAATCGCTGGCACTTCATGCACTGGGACGACAGGCAGATCTCGGAGCTGATAGCCAAGCACCACCCGCGCCTGAGCCGCAGCTACGGCAAGCTGGCATCCGGCTTGGAGAGGTCCGACATTGGCAGGCTGGCCGTGTTGCACCATGTTGGCGGCCTCTACGTCGACCTGGACGTGGAGCTTCTGCGGGACCCGACGCCACTGCTGAGACCGGCGCAGCTGCGCGGACCTTCCCGCCTGGCTGAGAATTTCAGCTGCGAATCGGCCGTATGGAGCCAGGAGCCGCCAGCTCATCCGATCTTCGTGTACAACAGGAGCTCAATCATCTCCAATGCTGTGATGATGAGCCGAGCGAACCAGACCTTTCTAACCTTCGTTCTCAACAACTGGCCGGATTGGTTTGAGCGCGTCTGGGCCGAGAAGTCCCGCAGGAAGGACACCCAGGCGGTACAAGTCACGGGACCCGCCATGCTGCAGGAGTTCTACAACAATTACACAGCATTGAAGCCGAGGGAGCCGGCCCTAGACTGGTGCGCCAACATGCTGGCTGACCCGGACGTCTTTCAGCCAATCAGCGATCACTACTACGGACCGAAGCGGATGAAACACGTGTGCGTTAAGGATGCTGCCAGGATGAACGAGCTGCAGCGGCTTCTGTGCCAGCGCATGGCCAGGGAGAAGTTCAAAGAGAAGCAGGTGCCAAAGAGCTCCTACACTGTGCACAAGTTCATGCATCTGAGCTATGAGAACCGGTTACGGAGGCTTCAGACTAGTGCAATCTCATCTGTTTTGCCCATTCTCACCTGCGAAATTTGACTATAGTAGCTGTACAACTTGCTTTTGCCACAGGGCAACCCGCTGCTGCGTGAGGTCAACATAGTAATACACATGTACTTCAGCAGAATCTGTGGATTTTCTCAGCATCACCCCCCCATCATCACTCTGTCTCAGCATCATTCCCCATCAGCATCACTCAGTCTCAGCATCATTCCCTATCAGCATCACTCAGTCTCAGCATCATTCCCCCTCATCACTCAGTCTCAGCTAGCATCATTCCCCATCAGCATCATCATTGATGAAAAATCATTCGCTAATACTCGTATCGACAACGAAAGCGTTCTTGTGCGCAATAAACGAGCTATATATTAAAAGAACTCTATGAAGCTAGTGAATTTTAATAAAAACAAAAGCACTGACTGACTGACTGACTGACTGACTGACTGACTGACTGACTGACTGACTGACTGACTGACTGACTGACTGACTGACTGACTGACTGACTGACTTGAGTGAGTGGGTGACTGACTGACTGACTGACTGACTGACTGACTGACTGACTGACTGACTGTGTGACTGACTGACTGACTGACTGACTTGAGTGAGTGGGTGACTGACTGACTGACTGACTGACTGACTGACTGACTGACTGACTGACTGAGTGAGTGGTGACTGACTGACTGACTGACTGACTGACTGACTGACTGACTGACTGACTGACTGACTGACTGACTGACTGACTGACTGACTGACTGACTGACTGACTTGAGTGAGTGGGTGACTGACTGACTGACTGACTGACTGACTGACTGACTGACTGACTGACTGACTGACTGTGTGACTGACTGACTGACTGACTGACTTGAGTGAGTGGGTGACTGACTGACTGACTGACTGACTGACTGACTGACTGACTGACTGACTGACTGACTGACTGACTGACTGACTGACTGACTGACTGACTGAGTGAGTGGGTGACTGACTGACTGACTGACTGACTGACTGACTGACTGACTGAGTGAGTGGGTGACTGACTGACTGACTGACTGACTGACTGACTGACTGACTGACTGACTGACTGACTGACTGACTGACTGACTGACTGACTGACTGACTGACTGACTGACTGACTGACTGACTGACTGACTGACTGACTGACTGACTGACTGTGTGACTGACTGACTGACTTGAGTGAGTGGGTGACTGACTGACTGACTGACTGACTGACTGACTGACTGACTGACTGACTGACTGACTGACTGACTGACTGACTGACTGACTGACTGACTGACTGACTGACTGACTGACTGACTGACTGACTGACTGACTGACTGACTGACTGACTGACTGACTGACTGACTGACTGACTGACTGACTGACTGACTGACTGACTGACTGACTGACTGACTGACTGACTGACTGACTGACTGACTGACTGACTGACTGACTGACTGACTGACTGACTGACTGACTGACTGACTGACTGACTGACTGACTGACTGACTGACTGACTGACTGACTGACTGACTGACTGACTGACTGACTGTGTGACTGACTGACTGACTTGAGTGAGTGGGTGACTGACTGACTGACTGACTGACTGACTGACTGACTGACTGACTGACTGACTGACTGACTGACTGACTGACTGACTGACTGACTGACTGACTGACTGACTGACTGACTGACTGACTGACTGACTGACTGACTGACTGACTGACTGACTGACTGACTGACTGACTGACTGACTGACTGACTGACTGACTGACTGACTGACTGACTGACTGACTGACTGACTGACTGACTGTATTGTGCTTAGGAGTCAGGGGAATGGGCAGAAATGCGTCAGTGCTGGTTCATGGAGACGATGTCGCCAGGGTGCATGAGTTTTTCCAGTTTTTTTGAAGAGCAAACGAAGAGACGTCTGTGGCTGAACATTTATTTCATTCAGGAATAAAAATGAGCTGCGAAATTGTATTATCCACACTTTAAAGCCTTTGCCTTGGCCAACTTCCATTCCTATAGACTGCATGCACCCTGTGACTGCTTTAGCAACTGGGGCATATTCCAATTTCGCCTTCCAGCTTCGCGGCATCAGGTGGCAGATGTCGCACGCACTCACCTGTTAGACAGCTGTGTGCAAAACTGGGCACGAATTGCCCGCCTAGCTTACGGAATCACCAACTGAATTAATGACAGGTGCTTGGCAGGGGGGGGCTGATTCCCTCTCCCTGCCCTGCACCGTATGCCATTGTGGCTTTTAATGAAAAGCTTTTTAAAAAAACTTGCATCGCGTATTCAAGGAGACCGCGTTTCCCATAGAACCTGGCGTGGCTATCCCGCTGATCCCGCGGCGCTATATTTTTACCTACATGTTACCTATAGGCTCCCTATATTAACTATGATGTTACCTACTGTATATGTTACCGATATGTTTATCCCAATATGTTAACTACATGTTACCTATGTTTACCTATATGTTACCGATATGTTACTATTATGTTACCTATATGCTATCTATATGTTACCTATGTGTTACCTATATGCTACCTATATGTTACCTATGTTACTATTACGTTAACTATATGCTACCTATATGTTACCTATACGTTATCTATGTTACCTATATGTTACCTATATGTTAACTATATGCTACCTATATGTTACCTATATGTTAACTATATGCTACCTATATGTTACCTATATGTTAACTATATGCTACCTATATGTTACCCATATTAGCAAGAGCTCCCATACTCCAGACTCTATTCTGTTCGCGATCTCCTGGACTCGGGGGGGAACAGAGCTTTTTGGAGGGGGGGGGTAGGAATTTAAAAAAGTGAACGGCGAGGAAAGATATGTAGAGCCAGGCAGTCAGCTTCCAGCGTAGTAGTCACCTGATGACTGCCGAACAGCCCCAGAAGTCCCTGGGTTTTGTCGGTAAGTGAGGACCTGGGTGGGAGGGGACGCACGCGCAGAAAAATAGCTGCAAATGCTGGCTGCGGATCTCCCCAGGCAATTCTCCCACGGCTATCGTTGCGAGGCCTGAAGATTTCTCGTGTCCTCACCAACATCCGCAGCATTAGGATTTTCTTAACACCCTTTCATGCGCGCTTTTCTTCTTCTGCAGGCTCCCAAGAATTTGCTGTGGTTTGTCTCCTACCTCATTTCCCAAGCAGCTGGATTGACAGCGGCAGGTGCCTTTTATGGGAACCCAAAGCGCAGCGGACAAAAGGTGCGAAGCACTGCCGATTTGCGGGCCAGATAAGGTGCTGCTAAACCCCGATAATCTTTCTCGGGAACTTTGTCTCGAAGCAAATAGCGACACTTTTAAGTGAAAGTTCGATTCGGAAAATGAATAAGGGGTTTGGGACCGGCAGGATGCAGAAATTGACAGGAAAAATAGTGGCAGCAACTTCTGCAGCTGATTTGATAATAGCCTTCTCCGCACTTTTTCTCGAAACCGGAACTCAATTAACCCCATCACTATCTGATCCCCTCAACTCACTCTCTGATATCCTCAACTCACTCTCTGATATCCTCAACTCACTCTCTGATATCCTCAACTCACTCTCTGATATCCTCAACTCACTCTTTGATATCCTCAACTCACTCTCTGATATCCTCAACTCACTCTCTGATATCCTCAACTCACTCTTTGATATCCTCAACTCACTCTTTGATATCCTCAACTCACTCTCTGATATCCTCAACTCACTCTCTGATATCCTCAACTCACTCTCTCATATCCTCAACTCACTCTCATTAATTCAGTGCATAATCCCTCAATGTTCGGATCGCATGCCACCCCCCCCCCAATTTCCGCATGTACAGTGACAGCGCTACACTTGACATTTTGTTTATTTGCACAGAATCGACTGAAGGTCTTTGTCGTCTAAAATACGCCGAAAAGCTACACGTTATTCATGAATTGAATCGCTTAGTGCGCCGTGTTCTCCTTCCCGTTAAAACAAAGACTTCTTAATAGCTTTTCCCCTGCCAGGTGATGTCAATTATAACCGTATCAAATCGAACGTGCCCGAAAAAGGTTTCTGACGAATTGCAGCTGCAAGACCGAACATGAACTGACATGGGCCCAGCCCTGCAGCCTCACTCGTGACTTACCCCCTAGCAACAGCAAATCCGCGAAGGACACCCCTGCTCTGCAAGTGTGTCTGCAGCCAGCCAATAGGTGACTGCGGTAGGGGTAATTCTGGTAATAAAAACACTGTCGGTCCCTTCGTGCAGATCCTTAGTTTGCGCAAAATTCATTCACTTCCATCTTTGTTTCCTTGATCCCTGCAATACTAATTGCTGTGTTCCCGATTCAGAACTGCATGGGAACAGCCGGCATGCGTCTCTTAGTGCTCACTGCTGCTCTGCTGCAGCTGGCCTGCGGACAGATTGACTACGCCAAGTGAGTTCTGTACCTGTCTGTCTGCCTGTCTGTCTGTCTGTCTGTCTGTCTGTCTGTCTGTCTGTCTGTCTGTCTGTCTGTCTGCCTGTCTGTCTGTCTGTCTGTCTGTCTGTCTGTCTGTCTGTCTGTCTGTCTGTCTGCCTGTCTGTCTGTCTGTCTGTCTGTCTGTCTGTCTGTCTGTCTGTCTGTCTGTCTGTCTGTCTGTCTGTCTGTCTGTCTGTCTGTCTGTCTGTCTGTTTGTGTAAATTTTGACAGTAACATAATCAAACGCGAATGCAGGTAGGAGTACAGAGAGTCTTATAGATGACAGAAAAGGTGACACAAGGTATTAGTTGAAATCAAAACAAACAACAAATCATAGTTATGTTGACCCGACAAATCTAACAAAAATTTTTAGCCTCCGCAGTCCCAGGATTCGTTCCTGTCGAGTTTTCCCGCGCTTAATTAGCGCGAATGTCTAATCGGGAAGTGCCGGTGTCGGATAAATTTTGCGGCCTCATCATCGAGGAGAGGCTGGATGGGGTATAAACTATGCGGGTCTGGCCGATCCCCCTCTTCATCACTTTAATTCTTGCTGCTCCTAGAAGATTCTGCTTATTGGACAAACACAACAATTTCTAGCGCCGCCAGGGAGCGCTGCTGATGGGTCCTTGGTGAACACAGACAGCTGTAAGGGGGAAGGCGTGGGGCAGGCAACTCTGACTACCAGCGCTAGGACCTGGCAGCTCCGGACCTGATCCTGGTGATCCATCATGCGCCATGCTGAGGCAGCTGCCATGTTAATCCGCTTGGATGCTGGTTCGTTACCGGCACTTATCGAATAGACACGGAACCAATTATTGCAGCTTTTTACCTGCCTATCTACCCGCCTATCTACCTGCCTATCTACCTGCCTATCTATCTATCTATCTATCTATCTATCTATCTATCTATCTATCTATCTATCTATCTATCTATCTATCTATCTATCTATCTATCTATCTATCTATCTATCTATCTATCTATCTATCTATCTATCTATCTATCTATCTATCTATCTATCTATCTATCTATCTATCTATCTATCTATCTATCTATCTATCTATCTATCTATCTATCTATCTATCTATCTATCTATCTATCTATCTATCTATCTATCTATCTATCTATCTATCTATCTATCTATCTATCTATCTATCTATCTATCTATCGATCTATCTACCCAGGGCCGCCAGCACCGAGTCAGTCAAGGAGCACATCAGGGCACTGTACATGAACATGGATGTACCTGAGATCGGTCCTGGAGACGGTGGTGGCGTGCTGAACGTGTCGCTAAGCATTGGCAGCATTCTGAAGCTGGCTGATCATGTGAGGTTTCCTGTTATCTAGTCTCATGCTGCAGCGCATAAACTCTCAATGAGATTCGCTAAAACAATTCCACAGCACCTGGATCTGGCCTTCACGTTGGATCTGCGCTGGCGCCACAAATTCCTGGACGTTCTGGTGGACAGCATGGAGGCCATCCCGCTGAATCGCCAGAAGCTTTGGACGCCCAGTTTGTCTTCGTGAATGTTCAATCGGTCACCGAGGATCAGAGCTCCCTGTCGCTCAAGCTGGCCGGAATGGACCCGTCGAGAAGGGCTGTGGTGTATAAGGTTTGGTGAGTAGCACCCACTCGGACAGACACTCAATAGAACAGATACCACTCGGATAGACACCCACTCGGACAGACACCCCACTCGGACAGTTACCCCACTCGACAGACAACCCACTCGGACAGACACCCCACTCGACAGACAGCCCACTCGGACAGACACCCCACTCGGACAGACACCCCTCTCGGACAGACACCCCACTCGGACAGACACAGACACCCCACTCGGACAGACACCCCACTCGGACAGACACTCCACTCGACAGACACCCACTCGGACAGACACCCCACTCGGACAGACACTCACTCGACAGACAGCCCACTCGGACAGACACCCACCCGGACAGACACCCACTCGGACAGACAGCCCACTCGGACAGACACCCACTCGGACAGACACCACTCGGACAGACAGCCCACTCGGACAGACACTCCACTCGGACAGACACCCACTGCCGGCACTCCCGCAGGCACAGAGCCAGGATCCGATGCGATGGTCCCGCAATGCAGCATCCATTTGGCGACATCCTTTGCGTGTTAATCTTCGAAGAAGGTGAGCTCTGACAAGCTTTGAATTTAGAATTTATGATTACTAAATTGAGCAATACATTCGGACTATCGGCTTGATTTTAGCAAACCCGGAGAACCAGCGCTCCATCCACATGAGCCTCGCAGGCGGCACCAGCTCAACTGCACCCGGTGGACGATCAAAGATACTCGTTCGTCTATCGCTGTCCAAGCGTTCACCGACAATGGTAGCTAGCTAGGTCATGCATTTCACACAGTTATGCATGCACACAAGGTGGCGCTCTGATGTGCCAGCGGCCCAGGCTCGATTCCAAGTGCAGTCGCATTAATTTGGGGCTAAATTGGAATCTCAGCTTGGCTCTGCTCGTGCAGTTAACGGCCTTGAGGACCGACCCCCAAGCCACAGTGAAGTGTACATGCCTGAAGATAAATAAAGTTGGGTCGCTGTACACTCCTGTGTGAGTGCCTGCTCAGGGAGTCGGCGGAATGGGCAGTAATGCCTCTCGCCAGTTGTGTGACAATTTCGCTTAAAGTGAGACAGGGTGCACAGCACCCCTGCCTCTAAAAAATAGCCCTGATTTTTTATTCTGCAGGCATGTACAGTCTGTGCCTTGGGGTTGGCCATCATGGCTGTTTACGCACAACTTACCGGCCAATTTTAACGCTCACATGCTCCAAACGAATGTTGAGTAGTTTATTGAGTAGTTTGTTGAGTAGTTTGTTGAGCAGTTTATTGAGTAGTTTATTGAGTAGTTTATTGAGAATTTTACTGAGCAGTTTACTGAGTAGTTTATTGAGTAGTTTATTGAGCAGTTTACTGAGTAGTTTATTGAGTAGTTTAATGAGCAGTTTACTGAGTAGTTTATTGAGTAGTTTATTGAGGCAGTTTGTTGAGTAGTTTATTGAGTTTATTGAGTAGTTTACTAAGTAGTTTATTGAGTAGTTTATTGAGTAGTTTGTTGAGTAGTTCATTGAGTAGTTTATTGAGTAGTTTGTTGAGTAGTTTATTGAGTAGTTTATTGAGTAGTTTACTAAGTAGTTTATTGAGTAGTTTATTGAGCAGTTTGTTGAGTAGTTTATTGAGTAGTTTATTGAGTAGTTTACTAAGTAGTTTATTGAGTAGTTTATTGAGTAGTTTGTTGAGTAGTTCATTGAGTAGTTTATTGAGTAGTTTGTTGAGTAGTTCATTGAGTAGTTTATTGAGTAGTTTGTT